>CM021101.1:418395997-418426101 GCA_007115665.2 Sequoiadendron giganteum | reverse complement strand
ATTTCTCCGAACATGGCTGATTCTGGGTGAAAAATGCGAGTTCGTTGACACATTTGCAATGTAGCCTTAAAATTAGTTATTCATCGAACTCGACATTTAATCGATGGAAATTAAACATTCACGAAAACCAATAGAAAATAAATATTCTTAATAGTCTTCTACAACACAATCTGAAATCAAAGTTCTCCAAACATGGCTGATTGTGGGTGAAAAATGGGAGATCACGTGACACAGTGCAACGTAGCCTTGAAATCATGATTTGGTCAAACTCGACATTAAGTTTTTGAAAATTCAACATTCACAAAAATTGATAGAAAATAAAGGTTATTAATAGTTATCTAAAACACAATCCTAAACAAAGATCTTCAAACATGGTTGATTATAGCTGCAACTCAGCCTTAAAAATAGGTTTTCATTGAACTCAACATAGATCAATGAAAATTCAAAATTTACAAAATTCGAAAGAAAATAAATATTTTAATAGTCATCTATAACACAATCCTAAATCAAAATTCTCCAAACGTGATTGATTGTGGTTGAAAAATGGGAGTTCGCATGACACAGTTTCAAGATAACCTTAAAATAATGTTTTCAATAAACTCGACATTAAATCGATGGAAATTCAAAATTCACGAAAATTGATAGAAAATAAAGGTTCTTAATAGTCATTTAAAACGCAATCCTCTATCAAATTTTTCCAAACATGGTTGATTGTGGGTGAAAAAAGGGAAATTGCGCGACACAGCTGCAATGTAGCCTTAAAATCATGTTTTTTGTCAAAATCAACATTTACGAAAACAAATACAAAATAAAGGTTCATTATTGTGACCTACAACATAATCCTCAATCAAAGTTCTCCAAACATGGTTAATTATGCATAAAACATGGGATTTCTTATGACAAAGTTGGAATGTAGCCTTATAATCATGTTTTCATTGAACTCGACATTAAATCATTGGAAATTCAACATTTATGAAAACCAATAGAATATAGAGATTCTTAATAGTCATCTATAACACAAACCTAACAAAAATTTCTCCAAACATCGTTGATTGTGGGTGAAAAATGCGAGTTCGTTGACACATTTGCAACGTAGGCTTAAAATTAGGTATTCATCGAACTCAAGATTTAATCGATGGAAATTAAACATTCACGAAAACCAATAGAAAAAAAATGTTCTTAATAGTCTTCTACAACACAATCCGAAATCAATGTTCTCCAAACATGGTTGAATGTGGGTGGAAAATTAGAGTTCGTGTGAGAAAGCTAGTCTTAAATTAAAGATTCAGTTTAACTCGAGATTAAATCGATGGAAATTCAACATTCACAAAAATTGATAAAAATTAAAGGTTCTTAATAGTCATCTACAACACATTCCTAATTCAAAGTTCTCCAAACATGATCTATCGTCAGTGAAAATTGGGAGTTCGTGTGACACAGCTGCAACGTACCCTTGAAATCACAATTTCATCAAACTCAACATTAAATCAATAAAAAGTCAACATTCACAAAAACTGATAGAAAATAAAGGTTATTAATTGTTATCTACAACACAACACTAAATCAAAGTTATTCAAACATGGTTGATTATGTCTGAAAAATGGGAATTCACGTGAAAAAGCTGCAACTCAACCTTAAAATTAGGTTTCCGTCGAACTCAACATTCACAAAAATCGATAGAAAATAAAGATTATTAAAAGTCATCTACAACATAATTCTAAATCAAAGTTCTCCAAAGATGGTTGAGTATGGGTGAAAAATGTGAGTTTGCATGACACCTCTGTAACATAGCGTTAAAATTAGGTTTTCGTCTAACTTGACATTAAATTGAATGAAATTGAACATTCACGAAAACCAATAGAAACTAAAGATTCTTAATAGTCATCTACAATACAATCCTAAATCAAATTTCTCCAAACATGGTTGATTGTGGGTGAAAAATGGGATATCGCGTGACACAGCGGCAACGTAGCCTTGAAATCATGATTTAGTCAAACTCAACATTAAATCTTTGAAAATTCAAAAATCACAAAAACCGATAGAAAATAAAGGTTATTAATAGTTATCTACAACACAATCCTAAATAAAGATTTTCAAACATGGTCGATTATAGCTGAAAACATGGGAGTTGACTTGACAAAACTGCAACTCAACCTTAAAAATAGGTTTTCGTCGAACTCAACATTAAATCAATGAAAATTCAAAATTCACGAAAATCGATAAAAAATAAATATTTTAATAGTCATCTATAACACAATCCTAAATCAAAGTTCTCCAAATATGGTTGATTGTGGGTGAAGGATGGGAATTCGCGTGACACAACTGCAATGTAGCCTTAAAATCATGTTCTTAGTCAAACTCAACATTTAATCAATGGAAACTCAACATTCATGAGAATGAATACAAAATAAAGGTTCATTATAGTCATCTACAACATAATCCTAAATCAAAGTTCTCCAAACATGGTTAATTATGCATGAAACATGAGAGTTTGCATGACAAAGCTGGAATGTAGCCTTTTAATAATTTTTTCATTTGAACTCGACATCAAATCATTGGAAATTCAACATTTATGAAAACCAATAGAATATAGAGATTCTTAATAGTCATCTATAAAACAAACCAAACAAAAATTTCACCAAAATATGGTTGATTGTGGGTAAAAAATGCGAGTAGTTGTCACATTTGCAACGTAGCCTTAAAATTAAGTATTCATCGAACTCGACATTTAATTGATCAAAATTAAACATTCACGGAAACCAATAGAAAATAAATGTTCTTAATAGTCTTCTACAACACAATCCGAAATCGAAGTTCTCCAAATATGGTTGAATGTGGGTGAAAAATTAGAGTTCGCGTGAGAAAGCCTTAAAGTAAAGTTTTAGTTTAACATGAGATTAAATCGATGGAAATTAAACATTCACAAAAATTGATAAAAATTAAAAGTTCTTAATAGTCATCTACAACACAATCCTAATTCAAAATTATCCAAACATTATTTATTGTCGCTGAAAATAAAGGATATTAATAGTTATCTACAACACAATACTAAATCAAAGTTATTCAAACATGGTTGATAATATCTGAAAAATGGGAATTCACGTGACAAAGTTGCAACTTAGCCTTATAATTAGGTTTCTATCGAACTCAACATTAAATCGACGAAAAATCAACATTCACAAAAATTGATAGAAAATAAAGATTATTAAAAGTCATGTACAACATAATCCTAAATCAAAGTTCTCCAAAAATGGTTGAGTATGGGTGAAAAATTGGAGTTTGCATGGCACCTCTGTAACATAGCATTAAAATTAGGTTTTCGTCTAACTCAACATTAAACTGAATGAAATTGAACATTCACAAAATCCAATAGAAAATAAAGATTCTTAATAGTCATCTAAAACACAATCCGAAATCAAATTTCTCCAAACATGGTTGATTGTGGGTGAAAAATGGGAGATCGTGTGAGTGACACAGCTGCAACGTAGCCTTGAAATCATGATTTGGTCAAACTCGACATTAAATCTTTGAAAATTCAACATTCACAAAAACTGATAGAAAATAAAGATTATTAATAGTTATCTACAACACAATCCTAAAGAAATATCTTCAAACATGGTTGATTATAGCTTAACGAATGGGAGTTCACGTTACGAAGCTGCAACACAGCCTTAAAAATAGGTATTCATCGAACTAAACATTAAATCGATAGAAAATAAATATTTTAATAGTCAATCTATAACACAATCCTAAATCAAAATTCTCCAAACATGATTGATTGTGGGTGAAAAATGGGAGTTCGCATGACAAAGTTTCAAGATAACCTTAAAATAATGATTTCAATAAACTCGACATTCAATCAATGGAAATTCAAGATTCACGAAAACTGATAGAAAATAAAGGTTCTTAATAGTCATTTAAAACACAATCCTCTATCAAAGTTCTCCAAACATGGTCGATTGTGGGTGAAAAATGGGAATTCACATGACACAGCTGCAATGTAGCCTTAAAATCATGTTTTAGGAGAAACTGAACATTTAATGAATGGAAACTCAATATTCACAAAAACGAATACAAAAATAAAGGTTCATTATAGTCATCTACAACATAATCCCAAATCAAAGTTCTCCAAACATGGTTAATTATATTCAAAACATGGGAGTTTGCATGACATAGCTGGAATGTAGTCTTATAATCAGGTTTTCATTGAACTCGACATTAAATCATTCAAAAGTCAACATTCACAAAAACCAATAAAATATAGAGATTCTTAACAGTCATCTATATAACACAAACCTAACAAAAATTTCTCCAAACATAGTTGATTGTGGGTGAAATATGCGATTTCGTTGAAACATTGGAAATGTAGCCTTAAAATTAGGTATTCATCGAACTCAACATTTAATCGATGGAAATTAAACATTAGCGAAAACTAATAGAAAATAAATGTTCTTAATAGTCTTCTACAACACAATCCGAAATCAAAGTTCTGCAAACATGGTTGAATGTGGGTGAAAAATTAGAGTTCGCGTCAAAAAGCTACAACATAGTCTTAAAATAAAGTTTTAGTTTAACTTGAGATTAAATCGATGGAAATTAAACATTCACAAAAATTGATAAAAATTAAAGGTTCTTAATAGTCATCTACAACACAATCCTATTTCAAAGTTCTCCAAACATGATTTATTGTCGGTGAAAATTGGGAGTTCGTTTTACACACCTGCAACGTACCCTTGAAATGACGATTTCATCAAACTCAACATTAAATCAATGAAAATTCAACATTCACGAAAACTAATAGAAAATAAAGGTTATTAATAGTAATGTACAAAACAATACTAAATCAAAGTTCCTGAAACATGGTTGATTATGTCTGAAAAATGGGAATTCACGTGACAAAGCTGCAACTCAGCCTTAAAATTAGGTTTCCGTCAAACTCAAAATTAAACTTACGAATAATCAACATTCACAAAAACCGATAGAAAATAACTATTATTAAAAGTCATCTAGAAGATAATTTGAAATCAAAGTTCCCCAAAGATGGTTGAGTATGGGTGAAAATGGGAGTTTGCATGGCACCTCTGTAACATAGCGCTAAAATTAGGTTTTCATCTAACTTGATATTAAATTGAATGAAATTGAACATTCATGAAATCCAATAGAAAATAAAGATTCTTAATAGTCATCTACAACACAATCCTAAATCAAAGTTCTCCAAACATGGTTGATTGTGGGTGAAAAATGGGATATCGTGTGACAAAGCTACAACATAGCCTTGAAATTGTGATTTGGTCAAACTCGACATTGAATCCTTGAAAATTCAACATTCACGAAAACCGATAGAAAATAAAAATTATTAATAGTTATCTACAACACAATCCTAAACAAAGATCTTCAAACAGGGTTGATTATAGCTGAAAAAATGGGAGTTTAGGTGACAAAGCTGCTACTTAGCCTTAAAAATAGGTTTTCGTCGAGCTCAACATTAAATCAATGAAAATTCAAAATTCCCAAAAATCGATCGAAAATAAATATTTTAATAGTCATCTATAACACAATCCTAAATCCAAATTCTCGAAACATGATTGATTGTGGGTGAGAAATGGGAGTTCACATGACACAATTTCAAGATAACCTTAAAATAATATTTTTAATAAATTAGACATTAAATCGATGGAAATTCAAGATTCACGAAAACTAATAGTAAATAAAGGTTCTTAATAGTCATTTAAAACACAATCCTCTATCAAAGTTCTCCAAACATGGTTGTTTGTGGGTGAAAAATGGGAATTCGTGTGACACAGCTTTAATCTAGCCTTAAAATCACGTTTTTCGTCAAACTCAACATTTAATCAATGGAAACTCAACATTCACGAAAATGAATACAAAATAAAGGTTCATTATAGTCATCAATGGAATGTAGTCTTATAATCAGGTTTTCATTGAACTCGATATTAAATCATTGGAAATTCAACATTCGCAAAAACTAATAGAATATAGAGATTCTTAATAGTCATCTATGTCACAATTCTAACAAAAATTTTTTCAAACATGGTTGATTGTGGGTGAAAAATGCAAGTTCGTTGACACATTCGCAACATAGCCTTAAAATTAGGTATTCATCGAACTCAACATTTAATTGATGGAAATTAAACATTCGTGAAAACTAATAGAAAATAAATGTAAATAATAGTCTTCTAGAACACAATCCAAAATCAAAGTTCTCCAAACATGGTTGAATGTGGGTCAAAAAATAGAGTTCACGTGAGAAAGCTACAACATAGCCTTAAAATAAAGTTTTAGTTTAACTCGAGATTAAATCGATGGAAATTAAACATTCAAAAAAATCGATAAAAACTAAAGGTACATAATAGTCATCTAAAACATAATCATAATTGAAAGTTCTCCAAACATGATTTATTGTTAGTGAAAATTGGGAGTTCATGTGACACAGCTACAACCTACCTTTGAAATCACGATTTCATCAAACTCAACTTTAAATCAATGAAAATTCAACATTCACAAAAACTGATAGAAAATAAAGGTTCTTAATAGTCATTTAAAACACAATCCTCTATCAAATTTCTCCAAACAGGGTTGATTGTGGGTGGAAAGTTGGAATTCGAATGACACAACTGCAATGTAGCTTTAAAATGAAGTTTTTCGTCAAACTCAACATTTAATCAATGGAAACTAAACATTCATTAAAACGAATACAAAACAAAGGTTCATTATAGTAATCTATAACATAATCCTAAGTCAAAGTTCTCCAAACATTTTTAATTATGCGTAAAACATGGGACTTCGCATGACATAGCTGGAATGTAGCCTTATAATCAGGTTTTCATTGAACTTGACATTAAATGATTGGAAATTCAACATTCACGAAAACCAATAGACTATAGAGATTCTTAAAGTCATCTATAACACAAACCTAACAAAAATTTCTTCAAACATGGTTGATTGTGGGTGAAAAATGTGAGTTCGTTGACACATTTGCAATGCAGCCTTAAAATTAGGTAATTATTGAACTCGACATTTAATCGATGGAAATTAAACATTCTCAAAAACCAATAGAAAATAAATGTTCATAATAGTCTTCTACAACACATTCTGAAATCAAAGTTCTCCAAACATGGTTGAATGTCGGTGAAAAATTACAGTTCGCATGTGAAAGCTACTACATAGCCTTAAAATAAAGTTTTACTTTAACTCGAAATTAAATCGATGGAAATTCGACATTCACAAAAATTGATAAAAATTAAAGGTTCTTAATAGTCATCTACAACACAATCCTAATTCAAAGCTCTCTGATCATGATTTATTGTCGATGAAAATTGGGAGCTCGTGTGACACAGCTGCAACGTACCCTTGAAATCATGATTTCATCAAACTCAACATTTAATCATTGAAAAATCAACATTCACAAAAACTGATAGAAAATAAAGGTTATTAATAGTTATCTACAACACAATACTAAATCAAAGTTATTCAAACATGGTTGCTTATGTTTGAAAAATGGGAATTCACCTGACAAAGCTGCAACTCGGCCTGAAAATTAGGTTTTCGTCGAACTTAATATTAAATCGATGAAAAATCAACATTCACAAAAACCGATAGAAAATAAAGATTATTAAAAGTCATCTACAACATAATTATAATTCTAAAATTCATAGAAATCGATAGAAAATAAATATTTTAATAGTCATCTATAACACAATCCTAAATCAAAATTATCCAAACATGATAGATTGTGGTTGAAAAATGGGAGTTCGCATGACACAGTTTCAAGATTACCTTAAAATAATATTTTCAATAAACTCGATATTAAATCAATGGAAATTCAAAATTCATAAAACTGATAAAAAATAAACGTTCTTAATAGACATTTCAAAATAAATCCTCTATTAAAGTTCTCTAAACATGATTGATTGTGTGTGAAAAAATGGAATTCGCATAACACAGCTACAATGTAGCCTTAAAATCACGTTTTGTTTCAAACTCAACATTCATGAAAACGAATACAATCCTCTATGAAAGTTCTGCAAACATGGTTAATTATGCGTGAAACATGTGAGTTCACGTGACACAGCCGGAATTGTAGCTTTATAATCAGGTTTTCATTGAACTCGACATTAAATCATTGGAAATTCAACATTCACGAAAACCAATATAATATAGAGATTCTTAATAGTCATCTATAACACAAACCTACCAAAAATTTCTCAAAACATGGTTGATTGTGGGTGAAAAATGCAAGTTTTTTGACACATTTGCTACGCAGCCTTAAAATTGGGTATTCATCGAAATCGACATTTAATCGATGGAAATTAAACATTCGCGAGAACAAATAGAAAATAAATGTTCTTAATAGTCTTCTACAACACAATCCGAAATGAAAGTTCTCCAAACATGGTTGAATGTGGGTGAAAAATTAGAGTTCGCATGAGAAAGCTACAACATAGTCTTGAAATAAAGTTTTAGTTTAACTCGAGATTAAATCGATGGAAATTAAACATTCACAAAAATTGATAAAAATTAAAAGTTCTTAATAGTCATCTACAACACAATCCTAATTCAAAGTTATCCAAACATGATTTATTGTCGGTGAAAATTGGGAGTTCATGTGACACAGCTGTAACATACCCTTGAAATCATGATTTCGTCAAACTCAAAATTAAATCAATGAAAATTCAACATTCACGAAAACTGATAGAAAATAAAGGTTATTAATAGTTATCTACAAGACAATACTAAATCAAAGTTCTTCAAACATGGTTGATTATGTCTGAAAAATGGGAATTCACATGACAAAGCTGCAACTCAACCTTAAAATTAGGTTTCCGTCGAACTCAACATTAAATCGACGAAAAATCAACATTCACAAAAACCGATAGAAAATAAAGATTATTAAAAGTCATCTACAACATAATCCTAAATCGAAGTTCTCCAAAGATGGTTGAGTATGGGTGAAAAATGGGAGTTTGCATGGCACCTCTGTAACATGGCATTAAAATTAGATTTTCATCTAACTCGACATTAAATTCAATTAAATTGGACAGTCAAGAAAACTAATAGAAAATAAAGATTCTTAATAGTCATCTACAACACAATCCTAAATCAAAGTTCTCCAAACATGGTTGATTATAGGTGGAAAATAGGAGATCGCGTGACACACCTGTAACGTAGCCTTGAAATCATGATTTGGTCAAACTCGACATTAAATCCTTGAAAATTCAACATTCACAAAAATCAATAGAAAATAAATATTGTAATAGTCATCTATAACACAATCCTAAATTGAAGTTCTCCAAACATAATTGATTGTGGGTGAAAAATGGGTGTTCGCATGACACAGTTTCAAGATAACCTTAAAATAATGTTTTCAATAAACTCAACATCAAATCGATGGAAATTCAAGATTCATGAAAACTGATAGAAAATAAAGGTTCTTCATAGTCATTTCAAACACAATCCGCTATCAAACTTCTCCAAACATGGTTGATTGTGGGTGAAAAATGGGAATTCGCATGACAAAGCTACAATGTAGCCTTAAAATCACATTTTTCGTCAATCTCAACATTCACGAAAACGAACACAAAATAAAGGTTCATTATATATAGTCATCTACAACATAATCCTAAATGAAAGTTCTTCAAACATGGTTAATTATGCGTGAAACATGGAAGTTCGTGTGACAACGCTGGAATGTAGCCTTATTATCAGGTTTTCATTGAACTCAACATTAAATCATTGGAAATTCAACATTCACGAAAACCAATAGAATATAGAGATTCTTAATAGTCATCTATAACACAAAGCTAACAAAAATTTCTCAAACATGGTTGATTGTGGGTGAAAAATGCGAGTCCGTTGACACATTTGCAACGTAGCCTTAAAATTAGGTATTCATCAAACTCGACATTTAATCGATGGAAATTAAACATTCGCGAAAACCAATAGAAAATAAATGTTCTTAATAGTCTTCAACAACACAATCCAAAATCAAATTTCTCCAAACATGGTTGAATGTCAGTGAAAAATTAGAGTTCGCGTGAGAAGGCTACAACATAGCCTTAACATAAAGTTTTACTTTAACTCAAGATTAAATCGATGGAAATTCAACATTCACAAAAATTGATAAAAATTAAAGGTTCTTAATAGTTATCTACAACACAATCCTAATTCAAAGTTCTCCAAACATTATTTATTGTCGGTGAAAATTGGGAGTTCATGTGACATAGCTGGAATGTACACTTGAAATCATGATTTCATCAAACTCAACATGAAATCAATGAAGATTCAACATTCACGAAAACTGATAGAGAATAAACGTTATTAATAGTTATCTACAACACAATACTAAATCAAATTTCTTCAAACATGGATGATTATGTCTGAAAAATGGAAATTCACATGACAAAGCTGCAACTCAGCCTTAAAATGAGGTTTCCATCGAACTCAACATTAAATCGACGAAAAATCAACATTCACAAAAACCGATAGAAAATAAAAATTATTAAAAGTCATCTACAACATAATCCTAAATCAAAGTTCTCTGAAGATGGTTGAGTATGGGTGAAAAATGGGAGTTTGCATGGCACCTCTTTAACATAGCGTTAAAATTAGGTTTTCGTCTACCTCGACATTAAATTGAATGAAATTGAACATTCACAAAAACCAATAGAAAATAAAGATTCTTAATAGTCATCTACAACACAATCCTAAATCAAAGTTCTCCAAGCATGGTTGATTGTGGGTGAAAATTGAAGATCACGTAACACAGCTACAACGTAGCCTTGAAATCATGATTTGGTCAAACTCGGCATTAAATCCTTGAAAATTCAACATTCACAAAAACCGATAGAAAATCAAAGTTATTAATAGTTATCTACAACACAATCCTAAACAAAGATCTTCAAACATGGTTGAGTATAGCGGAAAAAATGGGAGTTCACGTGACAAAGTTGCAACTCAACATTAAATCAATGAAAATTAAAAATTCACAGAAATTGATAGAAAATAAATGTTTTAATAGTCATCTATAACACAATCCTAAATCAAAATTTTCCAAACATGATTGATTGTGGGTGAAAAATGGGAGTTCGCATGACACAGTTTCAAGACAACCTTAAAATAATGTTTTCAATAAACTTGAAATTCAATCGATGGAAATTCAAGATTCACGAAAACTGATAGAAAATAAAGGTTCCTAATAGTCATTTAAAACACAACCCTATCAAAGTTCTCCAAACATGGTTTATTGTGGGTGAAAAATGGGAATTTGCTTGAGACAGCTGCAATGTAGCCATAAAATCACGTTTTTCATCAAACTCAACATTTAATCAATGGAAACTCAACATTCACAAAAACGAATACAAAATAAAGGTTCTTTACAGACATCTACAACATAATCCTAAATCAAATTTCTCCGAACATGGTTAATTATGCGTGAAACATGGGAGTTCGCGAGCAAAGCTGGAATGTAGCTTGATAATTAGCTTTTCATTCAACTCGACATTAAATCATTGGAAATTCAACATTCACGAAAACCAATAGAATATAGAGATTCTTGATAGTCATCTATAACACAAACTTAAACAAAATTTCTCCAAACATGGTTGATTGTGGCTGAAAAATGCGAATTCGTTGACACATTTGCAACGTAGCCTTAAAATTAGTTATTCATCGAACTTGACATTTAATCGATGGAAATTAAACATTCGTGAAAACCAATAGAAAATAAAGATTATTAAAAGTCATCTACAAAAAATTCCTAAATCAAAGTTCTCTAAAGATGGTTGAGTATGGGTGAAAATGGGAGTTTGCATAGCACCTCTATAACATAGCGTTAAAATTAGGTTTTCGTTTAACTCGACATGAAATTGAATGAAATTGAGCATTCACGAAAACCAATAGAAAATAAAGATTCTTTAACTACAACACAATCCTAAATCAGAGTTCTCCAAACATGGTTGATTGTGGGTCAAAAATGGGAGATCGCGTGACATAGCTGAAACGTAGCCTTGACATCATGACTTGGTCAAACTGGACATTAAATCTCTGAAAATTCAACATTGACAAAAACCTATAGAAAATAAAGGTTATTAATAGTTTATCTACGACACAATCCTAAACAAATATCTTCAAACATGGTTGATTATAGCTAAAAAAATGGAAGTTAACGTGACAAAGCTGCATAGTTTCAAGATAACCTTAAAATAATGTTTTCAATAAACTCGACATTAAATCGATGGAAATTCAATATTCACGAAAACTGATAGAAAATAAAGGTTCTTAATAGTCATTAAAAACACAATCCTCTATGAAAGTTCTCCAAACATGGTTGATTGTCGTTGAAAAATGGGAATTCGCATCATAGAGCTGCAATGTAGCCTTAAAATCATGTTTTTCGTCAAACTGAATATTTAATCAATGGAAACTCAACATTCACAAAAACTGATAGAAAATAAAGGTTATTAATAGTTATCTACAACACAATAGTAAATCAAAGTTCTTCAAACATGGTTGATTATGTCTGAAAAATGGGAACCCATCAAACTCAACATTAAATCGATGAAAAATCAACATTCACAAAAACCGATAGAAAATAAAGATTATTGAAAGTCATCTACACCATAATCGTAAATCAAAGTTCTCCAAAGATGGTTGAGTAAGGGTGAAAAATGGGAGTTTGCATGGCACCTTTGTAACATAGCTTTAAACTTAGGTTTTCATCTAACTCGACATTAAATCCTTGAAAATTCAAAATTCACATAAATCGATAGAAAATAAATATTTTAATAGTCATCTATAACACAATCTTAAATCAAAATTCTCCAAACATGATTGATTGTAGGTGAAAAATGGGAGTTCGCATGACACAGTTTGAAAAAAACATTAAAATAATGTTTTCAATAAACTGGACATTAATTCGATGGAAATTCAAGATTCATGAAAACTGATAGAAAATAAAGGTTCTTAATAGTCATTTAAAACACAATCCTCTATCAAAGTTCTCCGAACATGGTTGATTGTGGGTGAAAAATGGGAATTCGCGTAACATAGCTGCAATGTAGCCTTAAAATCACGTTTGTTGTCAAACTCAACATTTAATCAATGGAACCTCAACATTCACGAAAACGAATACAAAATAAAGGTTCATTCTAGTCATCTACAATATAATCCTAAATCAAAGTTCTCCAAACATGGTTAATTATGCGTGAAACATGGGAGTTCACATGACACTGTTGGAATGTAGCCTTATAATAAGGTTTTCATTGAACTCGACATTAAATCATTGGAAATTCAACATTCACGAAAACAAATAGAATATAGAGATTCTCAATAGTCATCTATAACACAAACCTAACAAAAATTTCTACTAACATGGTTGATTGTGGGTGAAAACAACGAATTCGTAGACACATTTGCCACTTAGCCTTAAAATTAAGTATTCATCGAACTCGACATTTAATCGATGGAAATTAAACATTCATGAAAACCAATAGAAAATAAATCTTCTTAATAGTCTTCTACAACACAATCCGAAATCAAAGTTCTCCAAATATGGTTGAATGTGGGTGAAAAATTAGAGTTTTCGTGAGAAAGCTACAACATAGCCTTAAAATAAAGTTTTATTTTAACTCGAGATTAAATCATTGGAAATTCAACATTTACGAAAATAATAGAAGATAGAGATTCTTAATAGTCATCTATAACACAAACACAACAAAACATTAAATCAATGAAAATTCAATATTCATGCAAATTGATAGAAAATAAAATTTATTAATAGTTATCTACAACACAATAATAAATCAAAGTTCTTCAAACATGGTCGATTATGTCTGATAAATGGGAATTCACGTGACAAAGCTGCAACTCAACCTTAAAATTTGGTTTCCGTCGAACTCAACATTAAATCGACGAAAAATCGACATTCACAAAAACCGATAGAAAATAAAGATTATTAAAAGTCATCTACAAAATAATCCTAAATCAAAGTTCTCCAAAGATGGTTAGGTATGGATGAGAAATGGGAGTTGCATGGCACATCTGTAACATAGCATTAAAATTAGGTTTTCGTATAACTCAACATTAAATTAAATGAAATTGAACGTTGACGAAAATCAATAGAAAATAAAGATACTTAATAGTCATCTACAACACAATCCTAAATCAAAGTTCTCCAAACATGGTTGATTGTGGGTAAAAAATGGGAGATCGCATGACACAACTGCAACATAGCCTTCAAATCATGATTTGGTCACATTAACTCTTTCAAAATTCAACATTCACAAAAAACCGATAGAAAATAAAGGTTATTAATAGTTATTAACAACACAATCCTAAACAAAGATCTTCAAACATGATTGATTATAGCTGAAAAAATGGGAGTTCACACGACAAAGCTGCAACTCAGCCTTAAAAATAGGTTTTCGTTGAACTCAACATTAAATCAATGAAAATTCAAAATTCACAGAAATCAATAGAAAATAAATGTTTTAATAGTCATCTATAACACAATCCTAAATCAAAATTCTGCAAACATGATTGATTGTGGGTGAAAAATGGGAGTTCGCGTGACACTGCTGAAATGTAGCCTTAAAATCACGTTTTTCGTCAAACTCAACATTTAATCAATTAAATCTCAAGATTCACGAAAACGAATACAAAATAAAAGTTCATTATAGTCATCTACAACATAATCCTAAATCAAAGTTTTCCAAACATGGTGAATTATGCGTGAAACATGGGATTTCACGTGACACAGCTGGAGTGTAGCCTTATAATGAGGTTTTCATTGAACTCGACATTAAATCATTGGAAATTCAACATTCACGAAAACCAATGGAGTATAGAGATTCTTAATAGTCATCTATAACACAAACCTAACAAAAATTTCTACAAACATGGTTGATTGTGGGTGAAAAATGCAAGTTTGTTGACACATTTGCAACGCAGCCTTAAAATTAGGATTTCATCGAACTGAACATTTTATCGATGGAAATTAAACATTCGCGAAAACAAATAGAAAATAAATGTTCTTAATAGTCTTCTACAACACAATCCAAAATCAAAGTTCTCCAAATATGGTTGAATGTGGGTGAAAAATTAGAGTTTACGTGGGAAAGCTACAACATAGCCTTAAAATAATGTTTTATTTTAACTCGAGATTAAATCAATGGAAATTCAACATTGAAAAAAATTGATAAAAATTAAAGGTTCTTAATAGTCATATATATAACACAATCCAAATTCAAAGTTTTCCAAACATGATTTATTGTCAATGAAAATTGGGAGTTAGTGTGACACAGCTGCAACGTACCCTTGAAATCACAATTTCATCAAACTCAACATGAAATCAATGAAAATTCAACATTCACGAAAACTCATAGAAAATAAAGTTTATTACTAGTTATCTACAACACAATACTAAATCAAAGTTCTTCAAACATGGTTGATTATGTCTAAAAAATGAGAATTCACATGACAAAGCAGCAACTCATCCTTAAAATTAGGTTTCCATCGAATTCAACATTAAATCGACGAAAAATCAACATTCACAAAAACCAATAGAAAATAAAGATTATTAAAAGAAATCTACAACATAACCCTAAATCGAAGTTCTCCAAAGATGGTTGATTGTGGGTGAAAAATGCGAGTTCACATGACACAGTTTCAAAATAATTTTAAAATAATCTTTTCAATAAACTCGACATTAAATCGATGGAAATTCAAGATTCACAAAAACTGATAGAAAATAAAGGTTCTTAATAGTCATTTCAAACACAATCATCTATCAAAGTTCTCCAAAAATGGTTGATTGTGGGTGAAAAATGGAAATTTGTGTGACACAATTGCAATGTAGCCTTAAAATCACGTTTTTCGTCAAACTCAACATTTAATCAATGACACAGCTAGAATGTAGCCTTATAATCAGGTTTTCATTGAACTCGACTTTAAATCATTGGAAATTCAACATTCATGAAAACCAATAGAATATAGAGATTTTTAATAGTCATCTATAACACAAACCTATCAAATTTTTGTCCAAAAATGGTTGATTGTGGGTGATAAATGCAAGTTCTTTGACACATTTGCAACGCAACCTTAAAATTAGGTATTCATCGAACTCGACATTTAATCGATGGAAATGAAATATTCGCGAAAACCAATAGAAAATAAATGTTCTTAATAGTCTTTTACAACACAATCCGAAATCAAAGTTCTCCAAACATGGTTGAATGTAGGTGAAAAATTAGAGTTTGCGTGAGAAAGATACAACATAGCCTTAAAATAAAGTTTAAGTTTAACTCGAGATTAAATCGATGGAAATTCAACATTCAAAAATATTGATAAAAATTAAAGGTTCTTAATAGTCATCTAGAAAACAATCCTAACTCAAAATTCTCCAAACATGATTTATTGTCAGTCAAAATTGGGAGTTCATGTTACACAGCTGCAACATACCTTTGAAATCATGATTCCATCAAACTCAACATTAAATCAATGAAAATTCAACATTCACAGAAACCTATAGAAGATAAAAGTTATTAATAGTTATCTACAACACATTCCTAAACAAAGATACTCAAACATGGTTGATTATAGCTGAAAAAATGGGAGTTCACGTGACAAAGCTGCAACTCAGCCTTAAAAATAGGTGTTCATCGAACTCAATATTAAATCAATGAAAATTCAAAATTCACAGAAATTGATAGAAAATAAATATTTTAATAGTCATCTATAACACAATCCTAAATCAAAATTCTCCAAACATGATTGATTGTGGGTGAAAAATGGGAGTTCGCATGACACAGTTTCAAGATAGCCTTAAAATAATGTTTTCAATAAACTCGACATTTAATCGATGGAAATTCAACTTTCATGAAAACTAATAGAAAATAAAGGTTGTTAATAGTCATTTAAAACACAATCCTCTATCAAAGTTCTCCAAACATGGTTGATTGTGGGTGAAAAATGGGAATTCTCGTGACACAGCTGCAATGTAGCCTTAAAATCACGTTTTTCGTCAAACTCAACATTCATGAAAACAAATGCAAAATAAGGGTTCATTATAGTCATCTACAACATAATCCTAAATCAAAGTTCTTCACACATGGTTAATTATGCGTGAAACATGGGAGTTCACATGACATAGCTGGAATGTAGCCTTATAATCAAGTTTTCATTGAACTTGACATTAAATCATTGGAAATTCAAAATTCACTAAAACCAATAGAATATAGAGATTCTTAATAGTCATCTATAAGACAAACCTAACAAAACTTTTTCCAAACATGGTTGATTGTGGGTGAAAAGTGCGAGTTCATTGACACGTTTACAATGCAGCCTTAAAATTAGGTATTCATTGAACTCGACATTTAATCGATGAAAATTAAACATTTGTGAAAACCAATAGAAAATAAATGTTCTTAATAGTCTTCTACAACACAATGCGAAATCAAAGTTCTCCAAACATGGTTGAATGTGGGTGAATAATTAGAGTTCGTGTGAGAAAGCTACAACATAGCCTTAAAATAAAGTTTTAGTTTAACTTGAGATTAAATCGATGGAAATTCAGCATTCACAAAAATTGATAATAATTAAAGGTTCTTAATAGTCATCTACAACACAATCCTAATTCAAAGTTCTCCAAACAGGATTTATTGTCGATGAAAATTGGGAGTTCGTGTGACACAACTGCAACTTACCCTTGAAATCACGATTTCATCAAACTCAACATTAAATCTATGAAATTTCAACATTCACGAAAACTGATAGAAAATAAAGGTTATTAATTGTTATCTACAAGACAATACTAAATCAAAGTTCTTCAAACATGGTTGATTATGTCTGAAAAATGGGAATTCACATGACAAAGCTCCAACTCGGCCTTAAAATTAGGTTTCCGTCGAACACAACATTAAATCGATGAAAAATCAACATTCACAAAAACTAATAGAAAATAAAGATTATTAAAATTCATCTACAACATAATCTGAAATCAAAGTTCTCCAAAGATAAAAGTATGGTTGAAAAATGGCAGTTTGCATGACACCTCTGTAACATAGCGTTAAAATTAGGTTTCCGTCGAACTCAACATTAAATCGACGAAAAATCAACATTCACAAAAACTGATAGAAAATAAAGATTATTAAAAATGATCTACAACATAATCCGAAATCAAAGTTCTCCAAAGAGAAAAGTATGGTTGAAAAATGGCACTTTGCAAGACACCTTTGTAACATAGCGTTAAAATTAGGTTTTCGTCTAACTCGGCATTGAATTGAATGTAATTGAACATTCACGAAAACCAATAGAAAATAAATATTCTTAATAGTCATCTACAACACAATCCTTAATCAAAGTTCTCCAAACATGGTTATTTTTGGTGAGAAATGGGAGATTGCGTGACACAGCTGCAACGTAGAGTTGAAATCAGGATTTGGTCAAACTTGACATTAAATCCTTGAAATTTCAACATTCACAAAAACCAATAGAAAATAAAGGTTATTAATAGTTATCTACAACAGAATCCTAAACAAAGATCTTCAAACATGGTTGATTATAGCTGAAAAAATGGGAGTTCATGTGACAAAGTTGCATCTCAGCCTTAAAAATAGGCTTTCGTCAAACTCAAAATTAAATCAATGAAAATTCAAAATTTACAAAAATCAATAGAAAATAAATATTTTAATAGTCATCTATAACACAATCCTAAATCAAAATTCTCCAAACATCATTGATTGTGGTTGAAAAATGGGAGTTCATCAAACTCAACATTCATGAAAACGAATACAAAATCAGGTTTTCGTCTAACACTTGATTTTAGACTATGTTGTAGATGAGCATTAAGAACCTCTATTTTCTATCATTTTTCATGAATGTTGAATTTCCTCGATGTTGAAAGTTCTTCGATTTTCACCCATAATCAACCATGTTTGGACAAATTTGATTAAGAATTGTATTGTGTTTATTAAACGTTGAATTTCTGTCGATTTACACCTAAGTTTGTCTAACAGCTGATTTTAAGGTTACGTTGCAATTGTGTCATGTGAACTCCCAAGTTTCACCCATATTCAACCAGGTTTGGAGAACTTTTATTTTAGATTGTTTTAGAAATGACTATTAAGAACCTTTAATTTTTATCGGTTTTCATGAATCTCGAATTTGCAATGATTTAATGTCAAGTTCGATGAAGACCTGATTTTAAGGATACGTTGCATCTGCGTCACTTAAACTATATTGTCTTGTAGATGAGTATTAAGAACCTTTATCGTCTATCAGTTTTTGTCAATGTTGAATTTCAGACGATTTAACATCTAGTTCAACGAAAACTTGATTTTAAGACTATGTTACAGCTGTGTCACGCAAACTCCCACTTTTCACCTACAATCAACAATGTTCGACAACTTTGATTTAGTATTTTCTTATAGATGACTATGAAAATCTTTTATTTTTTATCAGTTTTTGTGAATGTTGAATTTCCATCGATTTAATGTCGAGTTTGACAAAATCCTGATTTTAAGGCTACGTTGCAGCTGTGTGACACAAACTTCCATTTTTCACCAACAATCAACCATGTTTGGAGAAATTTGATTTAAGATTGTGTTGTAGATGACTATTAAGAACCTTTATTTTCTATCGATTTTCTTGAATGTTCAATTTCCAATGATTTGATGTCGAGTTCGATGAAAACCTGATTTTAAGGCTACGTTGTAGGTTTGTTACGCAAACTCCCATTTTCCATCCACAATCAACCATGTTTGAAGAAATTTGGTTTAGGATTGTGTTGCAGATGACTATTAAGAACCTTT
Source organism: Sequoiadendron giganteum (assembly GCA_007115665.2). Classification (NCBI taxonomy): domain Eukaryota; kingdom Viridiplantae; phylum Streptophyta; class Pinopsida; order Cupressales; family Cupressaceae; genus Sequoiadendron; species Sequoiadendron giganteum. Next base: position 418,406,275 of record CM021101.1, on the reverse strand, counting down.
ATTTTCTATAAATTTTTCGAGACTATTGAATTTTCATCGATTTAATGTCTAGTTTGATGAAAACCTGATTTTAATGCTACGTTGCAGTTGTGTCACGCGAACTCCCATTTTTTAACAGCAATCATTTGGAGAACTTTGATTCTGGATTGTCTTGTAGATGACTATTAAGAATGTTTATTTCCTATCTGTTTTTTTGAATGTTGTATTTTCTTTGGTTTAATGTCGAGTTGGACAATAACTCATTTTAAGGGTACGTTGCAGTTGTATCACGTGAAATCCCATTTTGCACTCACAATCAACCATGTTTGGAGAACTTTGATTTAGGAATGTGTTTTAGATGACTATTAAAAACCTTTATTTTTTATCGATTTGACGTCAAGTTTGATTAAAACCTGAATTTAAGGCTACATTGCAATTGTCTCATTCGAACTCCCATTTTTCACCCACAATCAACCATGTTTGGAGAAATTTGATTTAGGATTATGTTGTAGATGACTATTTAGAAACTTTATTGTCTATTGGTTTATGAAAATGTTGAATTTGCTTTGATTAAGTTTTGAGTTCGACGAAATTCTTATTTTAAGGCTTCTTTGCACCTGTGTTATGCGAACTCTTTTTTCTCACCCACAATAATCCATGTTTGGATAACTTTGATTTAGGATTGTGTTGTAGATTACTATTAAGAATCTTTATTTTTTATCAATTTTGGTGAATGCTGAATTTCCATCGATTTAATGTTGAGTTCAATGAAAACGTGATTTTAAAGCTATCTTCTAATTGTGTCACTCGAAGTTCCATTTTTCACCCACAATCATCCATGTTTCGATAACTTTGATTTAGAATTGCATTATAGATGACTATTAAGAACTTTTATTTTCTATCAATTTTCGTGAATGTAGAATTTTTTTCAATTTAATTATTAATTCAATAAAAACCAGAGTTTTCAGCTACATTGCAGCTATGTCATGCGCACTCTCATTTACAACCCACAATCAACCATATTTTGATAAGTTTGATTTAGGATCAAGTTGTAGATGACTATTAAAAACCTTTATTTTTTATCAATTAAATGTCGAGTTTGACGAAAACTTGATTTTAAGAATACGTTGCAGTTGTGTCACACAAACACCCATTTTTCACCCACAATCAACCATGTTTGGATAACTTTGATTTAGGATTGTGTTGTAAATGACTATTAAAAACCTTTATTTTCTATCAATTTTATGTTGAGTTTGAAGAAAAACACGATATTAAGGCTACATTGCAGCTGTGTCACGTTAACTCCCATTTTTCACCTACAATCAACCATATTTGGAGAACTTTGATTTAAAATTATGTTGTATATGACTATTAAGAACTTTTATTTTCTATCGATTTTTCGTGAATGTTGAATTACCATTGATTTAATGTTGAGATCGACGAAAACCTGATTTCAAGGCTATGTTGCAGCTGTGTCACACGAACTCCCATTTTTCAGCCACAATGAACCATGTTTTGAGAACTTTGATTTAGGATTTTATTGTAGATGAGTATTAAGAACCTTTATTTTCTATCTATTTTCATTATTGTTGAATTTCCTTTGATTTTATGTCGAGTTTGATGAAAACATAATTTCAACATTGCAACTCTCTACGTTGCAACTGTGTGACTCAAACTCCCATTTTTTACCCACAATCAACCATGTTTGGAGAACTTTGGTTTAGGATTGTGTTTTAGATGACTATTAAGAACCTTTGTTTTCTATCGATTTTCATGAATGTCGAATTTCCATCAACTGAATGTCGAGTTCGATGAAAACTTGATTTTAAGGCTACCTTGCAAATTTGTCACACGAACTCCCATTTTTCACCGAAAATCCACCATGTTTGGAGAATTTTCATTTAGGATTATGTTGTAGATAACAATTAAGAGCCTTTATTTTCTACAGGTTTTCGTGAATGTTGAAATTCCATCGATTTAATGTCGAGTTCGACGATAACCTGATTTTAAGGCTATGTTGTATCTTTGTTATGCGAAATCCTATTTTTAACTTACAATCAACCATGTTTGGATAACTTTGATTTATGATTGTGTTGTAGATGACTATTACCTTTATTTTCTATCAGTTTTCGTGAATGTTGAATTTGCATCGATTTAATGTCGAGATTGAATAAAACTTAATTTTAAGGCTACGTTACAGCTATGTCACACAAACTCTGATTTTTCACCCACAATCATCCATGTTTGGAGAACTTTGATTTAGGATTGTGTTGTAGATGACTATTAAGAACATTTATTTTCTATCGGTTTTCGGGAATGTTGAATTTCCATCGATTTAATGTCAAATTGATGAAAACCTGATTTTAAGGCTATGTTGCAGCTTTGTTATGCGAACTCCCATTTTTCACCCACAATTAACCATGTTTGGAGAACTTTGATTTAGGATTTTGTTGTATATGACTATTAAAAAACCTCTATTTTATATAGGTTTCCATGAATGTTGAATTTAAATCGATGAAATTCTGATTTAAAGGCTAAATTGCAGTTGTATAATACAAACTCCCATTTTTCACCCACAATCAACCATATTTGGAGAACTTTGATTTAGGATGGTATTGTGGATGACGATTACCTTTATTTTCTATTACTTTTCTTGAATTTTGAATTTTCATCGATTTAATGTCAAGTTCAAAAAAAACTTGATTTAAAGGCTACATTGCAACTGTCACATGAACTCTTATTTTTCATCAGAAATCAACAATGTTTGGAAAATTTTGATTTAGGATTGTCTTGTGGATGTCTATTAAGAAAATTTATTTTCTATCATTTTTCGTCATTGATGAATTTTTATCAATTTAGTTTTGAGTTCGACGATAACTTGATTTTAAGGCTACGTTGCAACTACGTCATGCGAACTCCCATTTTTCACCCATAATCAACCAAGTTTAGGGAAATTTGATTTTAGATTGTGTTGCATATGACTATTAAGAACCTTTTATTTTCTATCACGTTTCATGACTGTTGAATTTCCATCAATTTAGGGTCAAGTTCGACGAACACCAGATTTTAAAACTACATTGTAGTTGTGTCACGTGAACTTCTATTTTTCACCCATAATCAACCATGTTTGGAGAACTTTGATTTATGATTGTTTTGTAGATGACTATTAGGATCCTTTTCTTTATATCGCCTTTTGTGAATGTTGATTTTCAATTGATTTACAGCCATGTTCGTCTAATAACAAATTTTTAGGCTACGTTGTAGTTGTGTTATGCAAAATCATATTTTTCACCCATAATCAACCATGTTTGTTGAACTTTGATTTTGAATTATCCTGTAGATTACTATTAAAAACCTTAATTTTCTATCGATTCTCTTAAATGTTGAATTTCCATCAATTTAAGGTTGAGTTTGAAGAACACCTAATTTTAAGGCTACATTGCAGCAATGTCACACAAACTCCCATTCTTCACCCATAATAAACCATATTTGGAGAACATCGATTTAGTATTGTATTGTAGATGAGTATTAGTATCCTTTATTTTATATCACCTTTCGTGAACATTCATTTTTGATCGATTTATAGACAAGTTCGTCTATCACATGATTTTAAAGTTGCGTTACAAATACGTCATGCGAACTCCAATTTTCATTAATTTAGTGTAGAGTTTGACAAAAACCTTATTTCAAGGCTATGTTGGTGCTGTGTCACGCAAACTCCCACAATCAACCATGTTTGGATAACTTTGATTTAGGAATGTGTTGTAGATACCTATTAGGAACCTTATTTTCTATCGATTTTCATGAATATTCATTTTCCATAGATATAATGCCGAGTTCGACGAAAACCTAATTTTAAGGCTACATTACAGTCGTGTCACACGAAATCCAAGTTTTCACACTTCATCAACCATGTTTGGAGACCTTTGATTTAGGATTATGTTGTAGATGACTATTAAGAATCTTTATTTTTTATTTGTTTTCGTGAATGTTGAATTTCCATCGATTTAATGTCGATTTTGACGAAAACCTGATATCAAGGAAATTTTACATGCGTGTTATATGGTTGCTCAATGTAGAAGTAAAACGAAATCAAGTTATCCATCATTCTCCGACCAATGTTTCAATTGCATCCCATTTGTCACCCACAATCAACCATGTTTGGAGAAATTTGATTTAGGATTACAGTGTAGATGACTATTAAGAAACTTTATTTACTATTACTTTTCGTGAATGTTGAGTTTCACGAAAACCTCATTTTAAAGCTACATTGTAGCTGTGTCACTTGAACTCCCATTTTCAACCCACAATCATCAATGTTTGGAGAAATTTGATTTAGAATTGTGTTGTAGATGACTATTAAGAACCATTATTTTCTATGGGTTCTCGTGCATGTTTTATTTCCATCAATTTAATGTTGACTTTGATGAAAACCTAATTTTAAGGCTAAATTGCAGATTTGTCACACGGACTCCCATTGTTCACCCATAATCAACCATGTTTGGAGAATTTTGATTTAGGATTGTGTTGTAGATGACTATTAAGAATCTTTATTTTCTATTCATTTTTGGAAATGTTGAATTTCCATCGATTTAATGTCGAGTTCGACAAAAACCTAATTTTAAGGCTACGTTGCATCTGTCTTATGCAAACTCCCATTTTTCACCCACAATCAACCATGTTTGAATAACTTTGATTTACTATTGTGTTGTAGATGACAAACTACTAAGAACATTTATTTTGGATTGATTTTTCGTGAATGTTGAATTTTCATCAATTTTATCACGTTCGACGAAAACCTTATTTTAAGGCTATGTTGCAGTTGTATCACGTGAACTTTGATTTTTCACCCACAATAAACCATGTTTGAAGAAATTTGATTTAGGATTGTGTTGTAGATGACCATTAAGAACCTTTATTTTCTATCAGTTTTCATGAATGTTGAATTTCCTTCGATTTAATGTCAAGTTCGATGAAAACCTAATTTTAAGACTATGTTGCAACTTTGTCACGAGAACTGCCATTTTTCACAGACAATCATTCATGTTTGGACAAATTTTAATTAGGATAGTGTTATAGATGACTATTAAGAACCTATATTTTCTATTTGTTTTCGTGAATCCCGAATTTTCATTGATTTAATGTTGATTTTGATGAAAACCTGATTTTAAGGCTACATTTTAGTTCTGTCATGCGATGTCCCTTTTTTCCCCCACAATCAACCATGTTTGGAGAACTTTTATTTAGGAATAATTTGTAGATGACTATTAAGAAATTTTATTTTCTACCGGTTTTCGTCAATGTTGAATTTCCAAAGATTTAATGTCGAGTTCAATGAAAACCTGATGCTAAGGCTACGTTGCAGCTGTGTCACAAGATATACCATTTTTCACCCACATTCAATCATGTTTGAAGAACTATGATTTAGGATTGTGTTGTAGATGAATATTAAGAACGTTTATTTTCTACTAGTTTTTGTGAATGTTGAATTTGCCTCGATTTAATGTCGAGTTCGACGAAAACCCGATTTTAAGGTTATGTCGCAAATTTGTCACGCGAACTCCTATTTCTCACCCACAATCATCCATGTTTGCAGAACTTTGATTTAAGATTGTGTTGTATATGACTATTGAGAACTTTTACATTTTATCAGTTTTTGTGAATATTAAATTTTCATCGATTTAATGTCAAAATCAGGGACAACATGATCTTAAGGCTACGTTACAGATATGTCAAGCAAACTCTCGTTTATCACCCAGAATCAACCATATTTGGAGAACATTGATTTAGGATTATGTTGTAAATGACTATTAAGAAGCTTTATCTTCTAACGGTTTTCGTGAATGTTGAATTTTCATCGATTTAATGTCGCATGATTTTAAGGCTACATTGCAGTTGTGTCAAACAATCTCCTATTTTTCACCTACAATCAACCATGTTTGGATAATTTTAATTTAGGATTGTGTTGTAGATGAATATTAAGAACCTTTATTTTCTATTGGTTTTCATGAATGATCAATTTCCATCGATTTAATGTAGCGTTCAATGAAAACCTAATTTTAAGGCTACGTTGAAGCTTGTCATGTGAACTCGCATTTTTCAGCCACAATCAACCATGTTTCGAGAACTTTGATTTAGGATTGTAGATGAATATTAAGAACCTTTATTTTCTATTGGTTTTCATGAATGTTGAATTTCCTTCGATTTAATGCAAAGTTTGACGAAAACTTGATTTCAAATCTACGTTGCAGCTGTGTCACGCAAACTCCCATTTTTCACCCACAATCAACCATGTTTGGAGAACTTTTATTTAGGATTGTATTGTAGATTACTATTAAGAACCTGTATTTTTTATCGATTAAATGTCGAGTTTAACGAAAAATTGATTTTTAGGCTACGTTGCAGCTTTGTCATGCGGACTCTCACTTTTCACCCACAATCAACCATTTTTGGATAATTTTGATTTAGTATTGTATTGTAGAAAAGTATTAAGAACATTTATTTTTTATTAGTTTTCGTGAATGTTGAAATTCCATAGGTTTAATATCGAGTTCGACGAAAACTTTATTTTAAGGCTACATTGTAGCTCTGTCATGCGAACTCCAATTTTTCACCCACAATCAACCATGTTTTTGATTAATGATTGTGTTGTAGATGACTATTAGGAACCTTTGTTTTCTATTAGTTTTCATGAATGTTCAATTTCCATTGATTTAATATCATGTTCGACGAAAACCTAATTTTAAAGCTACGTTGCAGACGTGTCATACAAACTCCCATTTTTCATGCATAATTAACCATGTTTGGAGAACATTTATTTAGGATTATCTTGTACATGACTATTAAAAACCTTTATTTTCTATTGGTTTTCATGAATGTTGAATTTCCATCGAGTAAATGTCAAGTTTGATGAAAACCTCATTTTAAGGCTACGTTGCAGCTTTGTCACGTGAACTCCCATTTTTCACCCATAATCAATCATATTTGGAGAACTTTTATATAGGATTGTGTTGTAGATGATTATTTAGAACCATTATTTTCTATCAATTTTTGTGAATTTTAAATTTCCATTTATTTGATGTCGAGTTAGACAAAAATCTAATTTTAAGGCTATGTTGCAGCTTTATCACATGAACTGCATTTTTTCACCCACAATCAACCAAGTTTGGAGAGCTTTGATTTAGAATTGTGTTGTAGACTACTATTAAGAACGTTTATTTTCCATCAGTTTTCGTGAATGTTGAATTTTTATCGATGTATTGTCGAGTTTCATGAAACCTGATTTTGAGACTATGTTGCAGCTATGTCATGCGAACTCCCATTTTTCACCCACAATCAACAATGTTTGGTAATTTTTCATTTAGGATTAAGTTGTAGATGACAATTGAGAACATTTATTTTCTATCAATTTAATGTCAAGTTTGACTGAAACCTGATTTTAAGGCTACGTTGCAGCTTTGTAACGCGAACTCCCATTTTTCACACTTAATCAACCATGTTTGGAGAATTTTGATTTAGGACTGTGTTTTAGATGACTATTAAGTAGTTTTATTTTCTATTGTTTTTGTGAATGTTGATTTTTCATCGATTTCACATCTAGTTCGATTAAAACCTTATTTCAATGGTACGTTGCAGCTGTGTCACAAAAACTCTCATTTTTCACCCACAATCAACTATATTTGGAGAACTTTGATATAGACTTGTATAGTAAATGAATATTAGGAACCTTTATTTTCAATTAATTTTCGTGAATCTTGAATTTCCATCGATTTAATGTTGAGTTTAGCAAAAACATGATTTTAAGGTTATGTTGCAACTATGCCATGCAAACTCCCATTTTTCACCCACAATCGACACGTTTGGAGAAATTTAATTTGGGAGTGTTGTAGATGACAATTAAGAATATTTATTTTCTATCGGTTTTTGTGAATGTTGAATTTTCATCGATTTAATCTTAAGTTCGACGAAAACCTAATTTTAAGGTTGAGTTGCAGTTTTGTCACGTGAACTCCCATTTTTCAGCCATAATCAACCATGTTTGAATAACTTTGACTTAGGATTGTGTTGTAGATAACTATTAATAGCCTTTATTTTCTATTGGTTTTTTGGAATGTTCAATTTTCATTGAATTAATGTCAAGTTTGACCAAATCATGACTTCAAGGCTACGTTGCAACTGTGTCACATGAACTCCCATTTTTCACCCACATTCAACTATGTTTGGAGAACTTTGATTTAGGATTGTGTTTGTAGATGACAATTAAGAATATTTATTTTCTATCAGTTTTTGTGAATGTTGAATTACCGTCGAGTTAATGTTGAGTTCGACGAAAACCTAATTTTAAGGCTAAGTTGCAGCTTTGCACGTGAACTCCCATTTTTCAGCCATAATCAACCATGTTTGAAGAACTTTGATTTAGGATTGTGTTGTAGAGAACTATTAATAACATTTATTTTCTATCAATTTTCATGAACGTTGAATTTCCATGGATTTAATGTCGAGTTTAATGAAATCATTATATCAAAGCTATGTTGCAGCTATGTCACACGAACTCCCATTTTTAAACCCATAATCAACCATGTTTGGAGAACTTAATTTTGGATTGTGTTGTAGATGACTAATAAGAACCTTTATTTTTTATTGCTTTTCATGAATATTCAATTTCAATCGATTTAATGTCGAGTTCGACAAAAACCTAATTTTAAAGCTACGTTACAAACGTCTCATGTGAACTCCCATTTTTCACCCATAATCAACCATATTTAGAGAACTTTGATTTAGAATTATGCTATAGATGACTAGTAATAATCTTTATTTTTTATTGGTTTTCATAAAGGTTGAATTTCCATTAATTGAATATCGAGTTCGACAAAAACCTGATTTTAAGGCTACATTGCAGCTATGTCACTCAATATCCTATTTTTAAACCCAAAATCAACCATGTTGGGAAAACTTTGATTTAGGAGTGTGTTGTAGATGACAATTAAAAACCGTTATTTTCTATCAATTTTTGAGAATGTTGAATTTCCATCGATTTAATCTCGAGTTCAACGAAAACCGGATTTTAAGGTTATGTTGCAGCTTTCTCACGTGAACTCAAAATTTTCACCCACATTCAACCATGTTTAGAGAACATTGATTTAGGTTTGTGTTGTAGATGACTATTAATAACCTTTAATTTCTATTGGTTTTCATTAATGTTGATTTTTCAACGATTTAATGTCGAGTTCAACGAAAACATGATTTTAAGGCTACGTTGCAGCGGTGTCAAACAGACTCCTATTTTTCATTGACAATCAACCATGTTTCCAAAACTTTTATTTAGAATTAAGTTGTAAATGACTATTAAGAACGTTTATTTTCTATTGATTTTCGTGAATGTTGAATTTCCATTAATTTAATGTCGAGTTTGACAAAAACCTAATTTTAAGGCTCCATTGCATCTATGCCACGTGATCTCATATTTTTTACCCACAAGCAACCATGTTTGAAGAACATTGATTTAGGATTGTGTTGTAGATGACTGTTAAGAACCTTTCTTTTCTATCAATTTTCATGAATCTTCAATTTCCATCGATTTAATGTCGAGTTTAACTAAAACATGATTTTAAGGTTATGTTGCAACTATGTCATGCGAACTCCCATTTTTCACCCACAATCAACCATGTTTGGAGAATATTGATTCAAGATTGTGTTGTAGATAACTATTAAGAATATTTATTTTCTATCGATTTAATGTTGAGTCTATGTTGCAGACGTGCATGAACTCCCATGTTTCACGCATAATCAACTGTGTTTGGAGAGCTTTGATTTATGAATATATTGTAGATGACTATTAAGAACCTTTATTTTCTATTGATTTCCACCCACAATCAACCGTGTTTGGAGAGATTTTATTTAGGATTGTGTTGTAGATGAATTTTAAGAACTATTATTTTCTATCAGTTTTCGTGAATTTTAAATTTGGAGTTCGCGTGTCAAAGCTGCTACATAGCTTTAAAATCAGGTTTTTGTCTAACTTGACATTAAATCGATGGAAATTCAACATTCATGAAAAACAAATAGAAAATAAATGTTCTTAATAGTCATCTACAACTTAATCCTAAATAAAAAATTTCCAAACATGGTTGATTGTTGGTGAAAAATGGGAGTTCACATGACATAGCTACAAGATGGCCTTAAAATGAAGTTTTCATGATACTCGAGAATACATCGATGAAAATTCAACATTCACGAAAACTGAAGGAAAGTAAACATTGTTAATAGTAATCTACAACACAATTCTAAATAAAAGTTCTC
>CM021101.1:418217846-418395897 GCA_007115665.2 Sequoiadendron giganteum | reverse complement strand
ACTCTCATTTTTCACACAATCAACCATGTTTGGAGTACTTTAATTTAGTATTGTGTTGTAGATGACTACTAACAACTTTTATTTTCTATCGATTTTTGTGAATGTTTAATTTTAATTGATTTAATGTCGAGATCGAGGAAAACCTAATTTTAAGGCCATTTTGCAGCTATGTCATGTGAACTCTCATTTCTCACCCATAATAAATTATATTTGGAGAACTTTGATTTACAATTATGTTGTAGATGTCTATTAACAACCTTTATTTCCTATTGGTTTTCATGAATGTTGAATTTTCATTGATTAAATGTCTATTAACAAGAGATAGGTCATGGTGGTCTTGTTTGGATGGTTTCTCTTTATGTATGACTTAACACCATCAAGCCACTAATTGTGATGTTGATATATTTGAGATGGTTATATGTTCTTGATTCATGGATTCCTCTATCATGGATGGTATTCTGCTTTTCGGTGTCTAGATGGACCCTTGTGTAGCCGTGTGATGATTCCCGGTGATGTTTATGGGTGCCTATGTGTATTAAGTATGTTAATCCATGGTTATGTGTTTATGGAGATTCGGTTGGTGGTTGCTTCACCATGTTGTCTCATTTGGATTGATAGTGTACTTGGCTGTGTTGTGTATGGCACGGGTTGCCGTTGTTTATGTGTTGAGGTATGGAGTGGTTCAGTTTGGAATCCTTGGTTACGTGTGATTGTATGGAGTTTGCACTATGAGTTTTTGCAGGCTTCCAGGAATAAGCCTAAAATTTGGGGGGGAGAATGTAATACCCCTCCGTTTTGCTCCTTATTCGGTTTGCTTTATGTTATGTTTGGTTGCAGTTACTTTGATACTGGATACATTTTGTTATGATATTTTGTTCGCTACTATTGAGCGACAACTATTATTGTGTGATGTGTTGATCTAATTATTGTTTCACATGCATTATGGATTAATGATGTTGTAGAGTTAGCATGAGATGCTATTATGAGACTATTGGAATTATGATGGAAGTGTCAGTTTTGATGAGTGTATTGGCGAAGAAGACGGGTTCGCAACACTCGCTTGCGAGTGCCCTACGAATCCGTAATTCCTTCTTCATGGTGTGTATTATATTCTGGATATATTGTATGATGTTGTTTATTTGGTTGCAGGATTGCATGTACATGACATCGACTCCACCTGGGTTCACATGTTTGAGCGTGTCGATCCAACGGTTAAGTTTAACGAGATATAGTAGCTAGGTAATATGTGTCAAATTTACACCCTAGCCTTAGTGTGTTGTCAATTGTGTGTGTCGAGTCATTGTCGGTCTTGCTTTAATGTTATTTAATTCTGAAGGATTTTTGATTTGGAAATGGATATTTAGAATAATTGCATTTAAATCATGTTGATGAATATTTAATTTAAATAATGCAATGTGGATAAAAGTTTATATTTTAAATTAATTAATTATATTTAAATTATTTAATTAATTAAATTTAATCCAAGGGGGTTGAACTTAGTATTAAATAATTAAATTAATTAATTAAACGTGATACAATAAAATGAAAGGAAATAAAAGAATTAAAATTAATTTTGGACTTTAATTTCAACGTGTGGGAATTAAATTAGAAATTATAATTAAATGTTTATTTGGGAGATGAGTTTCAACTTTGGAAATAAATTTATTATTTGAAATTGCATTTTAAATTGAAATTAAAATTGAAATTGAAATTGAAATATCTAATTTGCATGTAATGTGAATTAAGGTGGTATTAGGTATTTTTGTTTTATAATGAATGCATGTTTTAATTTTAGGGCAGAAAGTTTTTAGAAAAAATTCATTTTTTACAGCATAAGAAATTTTGGAAACATTTGCACAAAGAATTGTTTGAAGAAAGTTTTGACTGTTGAATCGATTGAATGAAAGATTGTTTGCATTTGTTGAGTTTTGAATTGGATTCATTGGATAATTGAAGAAAATTGGGGAGATCTTTGGAGGAGGTTTACATCAGAAATTCATCTTTGCATGTAGCTTCTTGAACTAGGTTTTCCTCTTTGTGTTTTATTATTTTTTTACTGTTTTTAAAATAGTAGTGATTAAAGATTTGTTTGTTAGATCTATTTTAGAAAATAAATTTGTTGTTAGAAGAAAAGAATCAAATAGATTTGCAGCTTTTGCTTTGTGAAAATTCTTGAGTGAAAATTGTGAAAACCTTAGTTGAATTTAATTTGTTTGATGAAATCAATTATTGTGTTTTGGATTCAAACATACAAATTGAACAATGTTTTTTAGAATGTTTTTAGAAAATGAAACCCTCTATTTATTATTAAAAAATCGGATTTTAAAATCCGCAGGTAGTTATATTTTTCAATGTAAAATGGTCTGGTTGTGTCACATATAAATCCACTTGCTCAAACTGGGTTGCCAGGAAATTTAAAGGGTTTTTGCGTCCTGAAATTTTCTTATCCTTGTAAAAAAATCACAAATACCCAGATCGTAGTTTTTGAGTTATTCTTCAAACATGAGACTGCTATTAATTTATTATTCCATGGCTACTTTGATAATAAAATATTAATAAATTGATATTTATAAATATTAATATTTTATGTATTGTTATTATAATATTCAAATATTATTTGATAATATTTTATATTATAATTTATAATATTAAAATATTATATTTATTTATATTATTTTAAATAAAATCTGTATATTAGATTAGTGGAAATAAAATTATAAACATATGGGGAAATTATTGTTTATTCTAAAATGACATTAAAATTTAATTGAAGGAGTTAAATATCTGATTTAAAGAATGCATAATTTAAGTTTTAATTGTGAAATTTAAATTCATATGTAAAAGGTTCAATTATTAATTTGATTTAATTGGAAAAATATATATATGATATTGGGTTATAGTCCAAATACTGATCTTATTTTAACACAATAAGTTATTGAAGAGACCAAATGTTAATTTGATTAATTTTATAATGATTTAATTTTCAAAGGCAATTGGTTATTTAATTTAAGCGAAATGTTTTGAATTATAGTTGAAAATATTTATTTTGTAAAGAGCAATTAGAGAATTAAATATTAGTGTAATTTCTCCCCAAAATTTAATATGTTTTAGTTGTTGAAATTTAATATGTTTTATTAAATAATGTATTATTTAATAAAATATATTAATATATATACATATGATGTATATTTACATGTTGTTTTCAATCAGGAGTATAATTAGTTTTTAATTTGTTTTATTTAAGTGCATGTATTTGAGTTGCATAGAGATTTTTAAAAAAAAAAAGGTTAAATGGATGATTAAATTGTTAGGGAAAATGATATTTTAAGATATTTTATAATTGCAAAGTCAAATAGATAAGGAAAGAGATATTTTATAAATTTCATGCTTAGACAGGAAATTGATTGAATTATATGAGTTAGATAGAAAACGAAAGAAATCCAATTAGATGTGTACTTGTGTTGGTTTTTGAATGTATAGTCAAATTGTTAAGAAAAAGGATATTTAAATATATCGAAAAATTGTAGAAGTATTTATATTTGAATGTTTGTTTAATTAATGATATTTTATTGGAAAAAAAAATATGAATGCATGGTTAAATAGAAAAGCCAAAAGTTATTTTTATACATTGATAAAATGACATGTTTTAAATAGAGAATTGAAAAGATATAGGTTTTGGATAGAAATAGAATATAGTAATGGCAATAGTTTATGTTGTATTGAAAGTAAATCTAGGAAATGAATATATTTGAAAAGACAAATATTTATTATGTTTTATTTATTTTCATAGAGCAATTTAATCGTTGTGATTGGAATATTAAAGAATATAGGTAATTAAATTTATTAATATATATATTTGGTGTCTATATATAATGGAGCATATATATATATTAAGTGTAAATTCATTATCATATTTTATTTTAATAAGAAGCATGCAATATATATTGAATAGAAATTTAAAAATGGTTTGATTAGTGTATATGGGAAAATGGATAGAGAAACAATATTTTATGATATTGAAAGGATTGAATGTTTTAAATAGAAAATTGAATGAGATGTAAGATTTGGTTAGGAAATGGAAAGAGTTACTTGCATGGATTTGTGTCGATTTAAAAGTAATTAAAAAGTTGTTTATATTGATGAGGCAAATGACTATTTTAATTTATTATATTTCAAGAAGAGCAATTAATTTATTGTGAATGAAATATGAAGGAGATATAGATTTAGTATATCCAAAAGTAGTAATGCTCTTGTGATTGCCTTAAATGTTCTAGTTCTCTCTATTTCATAAGGGGATGTAAGTTCAAATTGTTTAAGATTTTTTATAATTGAAATAGAAATATGGGTATATGATTATTTGAGTTAACACTGTAAGTGTGTCTTTGACCTTGTTAATGTTACCTATTGAATGAATATGGGTTTAGGAAATCCAAATATTAGATTTGATTTATGACTTGAATGCTTTTGTTGCTATGAAGTCAAGTTGCATTGTGGGTTTTGAGATCTAGTGTTAGTCCTAAATTATAAGTCTTCCAGAAGAACTTAGAGGATAAGGGTTGTTGAATCTTTATGTCATCCAATTATTTTCCCTTGGGCATGGCGTCCTTTCAATTTTACCTGATTTTCATGAACGGAGATGTTTTGTACCTCCTGTGAAAGGAGTGGACCATGTGTTGTTGCCTCCTAGATGTTTGGAGTGTGTTCTATTATTTATATCCTCCTAGAGTTGGAGTGGTTATGTTTTCTACTTTTGTGCACTTGAGATTCCCTTGGTGATTGGTATTTGTATATGTGTATTGTTCTTTGAACATACTTGGTTGATTTTATGTCTAGAAGCAAAGTGACCTATGTCAGTGATATTAGTGTTGTACCTGAGTTGTACTCGTTTGGTTCATTTGTTTGGTTATGTCAGTATGAGTCTTCCTTGGATTAGTGATTGTAGATAAATGTCCATGTTATGTGGTTACTATCTTCTAGCATGGGGGGTGGGCCTTCGGGTACCACATGGTTGGGTGGAACATGCACCAAAACCGTTGGGTCCCCTTGATCTTCAATTCATGGAGGCGAGACATCCAGATGGACAGCTCGCAGTTCTATTGTATTTATTTGCATTGTAATATTTCTATTTGTATAAGTTATTTTATCCCTCTTATGTTTATGAGGTGAGATTATGTAATTGTTATACTTTTGTACTATAGTCTCATTCTAGGAATGAGTGATACAACTATTGGATTAAGTTAATGTTATGAGATTGTATCTTGGATGTTCATCTTATTATGTTATGTGGTATTCTCATGATGTATGATGTTTATTTCATAAAGTTTATAATGTTATGGTTATATGTAATATGTATGTGTGGGTTTTAAATAATCCTAACCTTGTAGCCTTAGAGGTTGTTGTTAATTAGTTCGTGAATGTTATTGCACTTTATAAAAAAAAAAAATTGGTTCACTTAAGTTGTTAATTACAACTTCCTTTAGGGTTACTTGGTGGGGCAACAAAAAATATTTAATTTTAATTGATTTAATGTCGAGATCGAGGAAAACCTAATTTTAAGGCCATTTTGCAGCTATATCACGTGAACTCTCATTTCTCACCCATAATAAATCATATATGGAGAACTTTGATTTACAATTATGTTGTTGATGTCTATTAACAACCTTTATTTCCTATTTTTTTTCATGAATGTTGAATTTCCATCGATTAAATGTCGAGTTCACGAAAACCTGGTTTTGAAACTATGTTGCAGCTTTGTCACATGAACTCCCAATTTTTTACCCAAAATCAACATGTTTGGAGTACTTTAATTTAGTGTTGTGTTGTAGATGACTACTAAGAACCTTTATTTACGATTATGTTGTAGATGACTATTAAGAATATTTATTTTTTATCAATTTTGGTGAGTGTTGAATTTTCATTGATATAGTGTTGAGTTCAATGAAAACCTGATTTTAATGCTACATTACAGATGTGTCACGCGAACCCTCATTTCTCACCCATAAACATCCATGTTTCGAGTACTTATATTTAGTATTGTGTTGTAAAGGACTATTAAGATCTTTTATTTTATATCATTTTTTATGAATATTCAATTTCCATCGATTTAATGTTGAGTTCGACGAAAACCTCAATTTACTGATACATTGTAGATGTGTCGTGTGAACTCCCATTTTTCACACATGATCAACCATGTTTGGAGAACTTTGATTTAGGATTATGTTGTAGATGACTATTAAGAACCTTTATTTTCTCATTATTTTTGTGAATGTTGAATTTCCATCGATTAAATGTCAAGTTCAACGAAAACTTGAATTTAAGGCTATGTTTTGGCTGTGTCATGCGAACTCCCATTTTTCACCCAGAATCAACCATCTTTGGATAACTTTTATTTAGGATTATATTGTAGATGAATATTAAGAACCTTTGGCTTTAATCGATTTTCGTGAATGTTGAATTTCTATCGATATAATGTCAAGTTCGATGAAAACATAATTTTAAGGCTATGTTCCAATTGTGTCATGAGAGATCTCATTTCTCACCCACAATCAACCATGTTTGGAGAACTTTGATTTAGGATTGTGTTGTAGATGACTATTAAGAACCTTTAGTTTCTATTTTTTTTCATAAGTATTGAATTTCTATCGTTTTAATGGTGAGTTCGATAAAAACCTGATTTTAAGGCTATGTTAAAGTTGTGTCCTGTGAACTCGCATTTTCACCCACAATCAACAGTGTTTGGAGTACTTTGATTTAAGTATTATGTTGTAGATGACTATTAAAAACCATTATTTTATATCAGTTTTCATGAATATTCAATTTAATGTCGAGCTCGATGAAAACTTGATTTTAAGGCAACATTCAAGCTTTGTCACGCAAACTCAAATTTTTTAGAAACAATCAACAATGTGTGGAGAATTTTTTTTTAGGATTCTGTTGTAGATGACTATTAAGAACCTTTATTTTCTATTAGTTTTTATGAATGTCAAATTTCCTTCGATTTAATGTCGAGTTTGACAGAATCTGATTTTAAGGGTATATTGCAGCTGTGTCATGCGAACTCCAATTTTTCACCCACAATCAATGATGTTTGGAGAAATTTGATTTAGGATTGTGTTGTAGATGACTTAAAAGAACATTTATTTTCTATCAGTTTTCGTGAATGTTGAATTTCAATTAATTTAATGTTGAGTTCCTCAAAAACCTTATTCAAAGGCTATGTCGTAGCTGTGCCATACAAACTCCCATTTTTCACCCACAATCAACCATCTTTGGAAAAAAATGATTTAGGATTGTGTTGTAGATGACTAGTAAGAACCTTTATTTTATATCATTTTCTATTGAATGTTGAATTTCCATCGATTAAATGTCGAAGTCAACAAAAACTTGATTTTACGGCTATGTTGCAGCTGTGTCACTCGAATTCCAATTTTTCTCCTCCAATCAACAATGTTTGGACAACTTTATTTCCTATCAGTTATTGTGAATGTTAAATTTCCTTTGATTTAATGTCGAGTTTGATGAAAACCTGATTTTAAGGCTACGTTACAGCTATGTGATGTCAACTCGAATTATTCACCCACAATCAACCATGTTTGCAGAAGTTTGATTTAGGATTGTATTGTAGACTATTAAGAACCTTTATTTCCTATCGATTTTAAGACTACATTGCAGCTGACTTTAAGACAATCAACCATGTTTGGAGAAAATTTGATTTAGGATTATGTTGTAGATGACTATTAAGAACCTTTATTTTCTATTGATTTTAGTGAATGTTGAAGTTCCATCGATTTACTATCGAGTTCGACAAAACCCTGATTTTAAGGCTATTTTGCAACTATGTCACACGAACTCCCATTTTTCACCCAAAATCAACCATGTTTGGAGTACTATGATTTAGTATTGTGTTAGAGATGACTATTAAGAAGTTTTATTTTCTATCACTTCTCATGAATGTGTAATTTCCATCGATTTAATGTCGATTTCGATGAAAACGTGATTTTAAGGCTATGTTGCAGTTGTGTCACGTAAAATCCCATTTGTCACCCATAATCAACCATGTTTGGAGTACTTTGATTTAGGATTGTTTTATAGATCACTATTAAGAAGCTTTATTTTCTATTGGTTTTTGCGAATGTTTAATTTTCATTGATTTAATGAGAGAGAGAGAGTGTTTAGGGTTTAAGGAAAGAGGGAGAGTGGAAGAGAAGTAGGGAGAGAGGGAGAGAGGGGGGGAGAGGGAGAGGAGAGAGAGAAAGAGAGAGGGCGAGAGTGGGAGAGATGGTGAGAGAGAGGGTTTAGGGAGGGTGTGAGAGATAGAGGGAGAGAGAGCTAGAGAGAGAGAGAGGAATCATGGCTTAGGGAGAGAGGGAGGGAGAGGGAGAATGGGTTAGAGAGAGAGTAGGAGGGAGAGAGGGAGAGAGAGGGGGAGGCAGGGAGAAAGGGAGGGAGAGAGGGAGGGATGGAGAGAGAAAGAGTGGGAGAGTGGGAGAAAGGGAGAGTGGTAGAGTGGGAGAGATGGAGGGAGAGAGGAAGAGAGAGAGAGAGAGGGAGAGTCAAAGGTAGAGAGGGAGAGAGGGAGGAGGAGGAAGAAAGGGATACTGAGAGAGAGTGGGAGAGAGAGACAGAGAGGGAGGGAGAGAAAGAGAGAGAGACATAGAGGTTCAAGGTCTAGGGAGAAAGGGATAGTAAGAGAGTGGGAGAGAAAGGGAGGGAGAGAGGGGGAGAGAGAGAGAGCGAGGGAGAGAGGAAGAGAGAGAGAGGGGGGAGAGATAGAGAGAGAGAGAGGGAGAGAGAAATCTAGAACATAACCTTAAAACTAAGTTTTCGCTGAACTCGACATTAAATCGATGGAACTTCAACATTCACATAAACTAATAGAAAATAAAGGTTCTTAATCGTTATCTACAAAAAAAATCCTAAATCAAAGTTATCCAAACATGGTTAATTGTGGGTGAAAAATGGGAGTTCGCATGACACAGCTGCAATGTAGACTTAAAATCAAATTTTCACTGAAATTGACATTAAATCGATGGAAATTAAACATTCACGAAAATCGGTAGAAAATGAAGGTTCTTAATAGTCATCTACAACACAATACTAAATCAACGTTATAGAAACATGGATGATTATGGGTGAAAAATGGGAATTCGTGTGACACATCTGGAACATAGCCTTAAAATCAGGTTTTTGTCAAACTTGATAAAAAATAAAAGTATCTAAGTAGTCATCTACAAAACAATCCTAATTAAAAATTGGCCAAACATGGTTGATTGTGGGTGAAAAATGGTAGTTCGCATGACACAACTACAACGTAGCCTTAAAATTAGGTTTTCATCGAACTCGCCATTAAATCGATGGAAATTCAACATTCACGAAAACCATTAGAAAATAAAGGTTCTTAAAAGTCATCTACAACATAATCCTAAATCAACGTTCACCAAATATGGTTGATTGTGGGTGAAAAATGAGAGTTCACGTGACACATCTGCAATATAGCGTTAAAATGAGGTTTTCGTTTGAACTCAACATTAAATCGATGGAAATTGACCATTCAAGCAATCGATAGAAAATAAAGTTCTTAATATTTATCTACAACATAATCCTAAACAAAATTTCTTCAAACATGTTTGATTGTTGGTGAAAAATCATAGTTCGTGTGACATAGCTGCAACATAGTTCGTGTGACATTAAATCAATGGAAATTAAACATTCACGATAACCAATAGAAAATAAAAGTTCTTAATAATCATCTAAAACACAATACTAAATCAAGGTACTCCAAACATGGTTGATTGTGGTTGAAAAATGGGAGTTCGCGTGACACAGCTGCAACAGAGCCCTAAAATCAGGTTTTCAATGAACTAGACATTAAATCGATTGAAATTAAACATTCACGAAAGCCGATAGAAATTATAGGTTACTAATAGTTATCTACAACACAATCCTAATTCAAATTTGTCCAAACATGGTTGATTGGAGGAGAAAAATAGGAATTCGCGTGGCACAGCTGCAACATAGCGTTAAAATTAAGTTTCCGTCGACTTCAACATTTAATCAATGGAAATTCAACAATTCACTAAAATTGATATAAAATAAGGGTTCTTAATAGTCATCTACAACACAATCTTAAATCAAAGTTTTCCAAATATGGTTGATTGTGGGTGAAAAATAGGAGTTCGCATGACACAACTACAACATAGCCTAAAAATTAGGTTTTTGCCAAACTCTACAAAAAATGATACAAAATAAAGGTTCTTAATAGTCATCGACAATCAAATCCTAAATCAAAAATGGGAGTTCGCATGACACAACTGTAGTTTAGCCTTAAAATAGGTTTTTGTTGATCTCGACATTAAACTGATGGAACTTTGATTTAGGATTGTATTGTAGATGATCTTTATTTTCTATCGATTTAATGTTGAGTTTAACTGAAACATGATTTAGGTTACGTTGTAGCTGTGTCATGTGAACTCCCTTTTTTCCATCGGTTTTTGAGAATTTGGAATTTCCTTCGATTTAATGTTGAGTCTGATGAAAACATGAACTCAAGGCTACGTTACAGTTCTGTCACATGAACTCCCATGTTTCATGCATAATTAACCATGTTTGGAAAAATTTGATTTAGGATTATGTATTAGATGACTATCAGGAACCTTTATTTTGTATTTGTTTTCATGATCGTTGAATTTGCAGTGATTAATTATCGATTTTGATGAAAACGTGATTTTAACGCTACATTGCAGCTGTGTCATGCAAATTCCCATTTTTCACCCACAATCAATCATGTTTTGAGAACTTTGATTTAGGATTGTTTTTTAGATGTCTATTAAAACCTTTATTTTCTATCAATTTTTGTGAATGTTGAATTTCCATAGATTAAATGTCGAGTTCGACGAAAACCTGATTTTAAGGCTATGTTGCAGCTTTGTCACGCGAACTCCCATTTTTCACCTACAATAAATCATGTTTGGAGAACATTGATTTAGGATTTTGTTGTAGATGACTATTAAGAACCTTTACTTTCTATCAATTCTTGTGAATGTTGATTTTCCAAAGATTTAATGTAGAGTTCAACGAAAACCTGATTTTAAGGCTATGTTGCTGTTTTGTCATCCAAACTCCCATTTTTCACCCACAATCAACCATGTTCGGAGAACTTTGATTTAGGATTATGTTGTAGAGGACTATAAAGAACTTTTATTTTATATCGATTTTCGTGAATGTTGAATTTTGATAGATTTAATGTCGAGTTTCGTGAAAACTTGATTTCAAAGGTACGTTGCAGCTGTGTGATGCGAACTCCCATTTTTCACCCACAATGAACCATGTTGGGATAAATTTTATTTATGATTAAGTTGTAGATGACTATCAAGAAACTTTACTTTCTATCAGTTTTCATGAATGTTGATTTTTCAACAATTCAATGTGGACTTCAACGAAAACCTGATTTTAATGTACATTACATTTTTGACACACGAACTCCGATTTAATGTCGAGTTTGACGAAAACCTAATTTTAAGGCTACATTACAAAAGTATTACACGAACTCTCATTTTTAATGCATAATCAACCATGTTTGGAGAAATTCTATTTAAGATTATGTTGTAGATGACTACTAAAACCTTTAATTTCTATTTGTTTTCGTGAATGTCTAATTACCATTGATTTAATGTCGAGTTCGATGAAAACCTGATTTTAATGCTACGTTACAGTTGTGTCATGTGAACTTCCATTTTTCATCGAAAATTAACCATGTTTGGAGAATTCTTATTTAGGATTAATTTGTAGATGGCTATTAAGAACCTTTTCTCTCTATCTATTTTTGTGAATTTATAATTTCCAACGACTAGTGTCGACTTCAACGAAAACCTGATTTTAAGGCTACGTTGCACCTATGTGACTTGAATTCCCATTTCTTGACCACAATCAACCATGTTTGGAGAATTTTGATTTAGCATTATGTTGTAGATGACTATTAAGAACCTTTATTTTGTATTAGTTTTTGTGAATGTTGAATTTTCATCAATTTAATGTCGAGTTTGATGAAAACCTGATTCTAAGGCGACCTTGTAAATTTATCACGCAAACTCCTATTTTTCACCCATAATCAACAATGTTTGGAGAACTTAGATTTAGGATTGTGTTGTAGACGACTATTATGAACCTTTATTTTCTATTAATTTTTGTGAATGTTCAATTTTCATCGATTTAATGTCAAGTTCGATAAAAACCTAATTTTAAGGCTACATTGCAGATGTGTCACACAAAATCCCATGTTTTACCCTCAATCAACCATTTTTGGAGAAATTTGATCTAGGATTATGATGTAGATGACTATTAAGATCCATTATTTTCTACTGGTTTTCATGAATGTTGAATTTCCAACGATTTATGTCAAGTTGAACAAAAACTTGATTTTAAGGCTATTTGCAGCTGTTTTATGTGAACTCCTATTTTTCATCCAAAACCAACCATATTTGGAGAACTTTGATTTGGGATTATGTTGTAGATTATTAGGAATCTTTATATTCTATCAATTATCGTGAATATTGAATTTCCTTCGATTTAATGTCAAGTTCTATGAAAACATGATTTTAAGGCTACGTTGTAGCTATGTTACAGGAACTCCCATTTTTTACCCACAATCAACCATGTGTGGAGAACTTTGATTTAGAATTGTGTTGTAGATGAATATTAAGAACCTTTATTTTCTATTGGTTTTTATAAATGTTGAATTTTAATCGATTTTGACAAAAACCTAATTTTAATGCTACATTGCAACTATGTCACGCGAACTCCCATTTTTCACCCACAATCAGCCATGTTGGGAGAACTTTTACCTAGGATTAAGTTGAAGATGACTAATAAGATCCTTTATTTTCTATCAATTTTAGTGAATGTGGAATTTCCAATGATTTAATTTTGAGTTCAACGAAAACATGATTTTAAGGCTATGTTGCACCTGTGTTACGCGAACTCCCATTTTTCACCCACAATCAACCATGTTTGAAAAACTTTGATTTAGGATTGTGTTGTAGATGACTATTAAGAACCTTTAATTTCTATCGATTTTCATGAATGTTGAATTTGTTCAATTGATTTAATGTCGAGTTTGTCCAAAACCTTATTTCAAGGCTGCGTTTTGCACTGTGTCACGTCGACTCCCATTTTTCTCCCACAATTAAGCATGCTTTTAGAACATTGATTTGGGATTGTGTTATAGATGACATTTAAGAACCTTTATTTTCTATCGATTTTCATGAATGTTGAATTTCCATCAATTAAATGTCAAGTTTGACGAAAAATGTGATTTTAAGGCTACGCTGTAGTTTTGTTACGTGTACTTTCATTTTTCACCCGCAATCTATCATGTTTGGAGAACTTTGATTTAGGATTGTGTTGTAGATGACTATTAAGAACCTTTATTTTCTATCGATTTTTTCGAATCTTGAATTTTCATCGATTTAATGTCAAGTTTGATGAAAACTTGATCTTCAGGCTACATTCCAGTTGTGTCACATAAATTACCATTTATCAACCATGTTTAGAGAACTATTAGGAACTTCTATTTTCTATCGATTTTCGTGAATGTTGAATTTCCTTCAATTTAATGTCAAATTCGATGAAAACCTGATTTAAAGCTACATTGCAGCTTTGTCAAAAATGAAAGTTATCTAAAACATGGTTGATTGTAGGTCAAAAATGGGAGCTCACCTGAGACATCTACCACGTAGCATTAAAATTAGGTTTTCATTGAACTGCACATTAAATCAATGGAAATTCAACATTCATGAAATTTGATAGAAAATAAAGGTTCTTAATAGTCACCTACAACAAAATACTAAATCAAAATTTTCCAAACATGGTGTATTGTGGGATGAAAATGGGAGTTCGCGTGACTCAATTGCAACGTAGCCTTAAAATGAGGATTTTGTCAAACTCAACATTAAATCAATTGAAATTCAACATTTAGGAAAACTAATAGAAAATAAATATTTTTAATAGTCATTTAGAACACAATCCTAAATGGAACTTCTCCAAATATGGTTGATTGTGGGTGAAAAATGGGAGTTCGTGTTACAACGGTGCAACATAGCCTTAAAATCGGGTTTTCTTCAAACTCAACATTAAATCAAAGGAAATTCAACATTCACAAAAATTCATAGAAAATAAAGGTTCTTAATAGTCATCTACAACACAATCCTAAATCAAAGTTCTCCAAATATTGTTCATTGTTGGTGAAAAATGGGAGTTCAGGTGACACAGCTGCAACATAGCCTTCAAAATAAGTTTTCATCAAACTCGACATTAAATTTAAGGAAATTCAACATTCACGAAAATCAATAGAAAATAAAGGTTCTTAATAGTCATCTACAACAGAATCCTAAATCAAATTTCTCCAGACATGGTTGATTGTGTGTGAAAAATGGTAGTTCATGTCACACATCTCCAACGTAGCCTTAAAATTAGGTTTTTGTCGAACTCGACATTAAATCAAAGAAAATTGAATACTCACGGAAACTAATAGAAAATAATGGTTCTTAATAGTCACCTACAACACAATACTAAATCAAAGTTCTCGAAACATGGTTGATTGTGGGTGAAAAATGGAGGTTCGCATGAGAGAGCTGCAACGTAGCCTTAAAAACAGGTTTTCATCGAACTCAAAATAAAGTTTTCCCCAAAGTCGACATTAAATCGATGGAAATTCAATATTCATGGAAACCGATAGAAAATAAGGTTCCCAATAGTCATCTACAACACAATACGAAATCAAAGTACTCCAAACATAGTTGATTGCTGGTGAAAAATGGGAGTTTGTGTGATAAGTTGCACCGTAGGCTTCAAATGAGGTTTTTGTTGAAGTTGATATTTAATAGTCATCTAGAAAAAAATCCTAATTCAAATTTCTTCAAACATGGTTCATTATGGGTGAAAAATGGGAGTTCGCATGACGTAGCTGAAATGTAGCATTCAAATCAAGTTTTCGTCGAACTCAACATTAAATTGATGGAAATTAAAGATTCACGAAAACTAATAGAAAATAAATGTTCTTAATAGTCATCTACAACACAATAATAATCAAAGGTCTCCGAACATGGTTGATTGTGGGTGAAAAATGGGAGTTCGCGTAACATAGTTGCAATGTAGTCTTAAAATCCAATTTTTATCCAACTCGACATTAAACTGATGGAAATTCAACATTCACGAAAACCGATAGAAAATTAAGGTTCTTAATAGTCATCTACAACACAATCCTAAATAAAATTATTCCAAATATGGTTGATTGTGGGGGAAAAATGTAAGTTCTTGTGAATATTTTGCAACGCATCCTTATAATTAGGTTTTCGACGAACTCGACATGAAATCGAAGGAAATTCAAGATTAGCGAATATCCATAGAAAATAAATGATCTAAATAGTCATCTACAACACAGTCCTAAATTTATGTTTTCCAAAAATGGTAGTTTGCCTAACACAATTGCAACGTAGTCTTAAAATCAGTTTTTCCTTGAACCCGACATTAAATCGATGGAAATTCAACATTCACGAAAAATAAATTGAAAATAAAGCTTCTTAATAGTCATCTACAATATAATACTAAATCAAAGTTTCTTAAACATGGTTGATTGTGGGTGAAAAATGGGAGTTTGTGTGACACAACTGCAACAGCCTTAAAATATCGTTTTCGTCGAACTTGACATTAAATTGCTAGAAATTCAATATTCATGAAAATAAATGTTCTTAATAGTCATTGACAACAAAATCCTAAATCAAAATTATCTAAATATGGTTGATTGTGGGTGAAAAATGGGATTTCGTGTAACGCAGCTGCAACGTAGCCTTAAAATAAGGTTTTCGAGGAACTCAACATTAAATTAAATGAAATTTAGCATTCACGAAAATTGATAGAAAATAAAGGTTCTTAGTACTCATCTACAATGCAATCCTAAATCAAAGTTCTCCAAACATGGTTGATTGTGGGTGAAAAATAAGAGTTTGCATGACACAGTTGCAGCATAGCCTTAAAATCAGGTTTTCGTCGAACTCGACGTTAAATCGAAGGAAATTCGACATTCATAAAATCGATAGAAAATAAAGGTTTCTTAATAGTCATCTACAACACAATCCTAAATAAAATTGATGGAAATTGAACATTCACAAAAATCAATATAATATAAAGGCTTTTAATAGTCATCTACAACACAATACATAAATCAAAGTACTCCAAACACTATTGATACTGGGTGAAAATGCGAGTTCATGGGACACAACTACAACATAGCCTTAAAATCAGGTTTTTATCGAACTCGAGATTAAATTGACGAAAAATGCAATATTTATGAAAAGTGATAGAAAATAAAGCTTCTTAATAGTCATCTACAACAAAATCCTAAATCAAAGTTCTCCAAACATGGTTCATTCTGGGTTAAAAATGGGAGTTCGTGTGACACAATTGCAATGTAGCGTTTAAATTAGGTTTTCGTAGAACTCAACAATAAATCCACGAAAATTCAATATTCATGAAAACCGATTGAAAATAAAGGTTCTTAATAGCCATCTACAACACAATCCTATATCAAAGTTCTCCAAACATGGTTGATTGCGGGTGAAAAATGTGATTTCACGCGAAATAGATATAACGTAGCCTTAATATAAGACTTTTGTCAAACTCGACATTAAAATTGATGGAATTTCAACTTTCATGAAAACCAATAGAAAATAAAAGGTCTTAATAGTCATCTACAAAAAAATCCTAACTCAAACTTCTCCAAACATGGATGTTTTTGATTGAAAAATTTGAGTTCACGTGACACAACTGCAATGTAACCTCCTAAAATAGGGTTTTTGGCAAACTCGACATTAAATCAACAGAAATTCAACATTCACAAAAACTAATAGAAAATAGAGGTTCTTAAATAAAAGTGCTTCAAAAATGGTTGATTATTGCTGAAAAATGGGAGTTCATGCAACAAATCAACAACATAGCCTTAAAAATAGGTTGTCGTTGAACTAGACTTTAAATCTATGGAAATTCAACATTCACGAAAACTAGTAGAAAATAAAGGTTCTTACTACTCATCTACAACGCAATCCTAAATCAAAGTTCTCCAAACATGGTTGATTGTGGGTGAAAAATGAGAGTTTGCATGACACAGTTGCAACATAGACTTAAAATCAGGTTTTCATCGAACTCGACGTTAAATCGAAGGAAATTCGACATTCATAAAATCGATAGAAAATAAAGGTTCTTAATAGTCATCTACAACACAATCCTAAATAAAATTGATGGAAATTGAACATTCACAAAAATCAATATAATATAAAGGCTTTTAATAGTCATCTACAACACAATACATAAATCAAAGTACTCCAAATACTGCTGATACTAGGTGAAAATGCGAGTTCATGGGACACAACCGCAATATAGCCTTAAAATCGGGTTTTTATCGAACTCGAGATTAAATCGACGAAAAATGCAATATTTAAGAAAAGTGATAGAAAATAAAGCTTCTTAATCAACAAAAAAATCCTAAATCAAAGTTCTCCAAACATGGTTCATTCTGGTTTTAAAATGGGAGTTCGGCATAAAACCTGATTTTAAGGCTAAGTTGCAGCTGTGTCACGTGAACTCCCATATTTTATGCATAATCAACCATGTTTGGAGAACTTTGATTTAGGATTGTTTTGTAGATGACTATTAAGAACATTTATTTTCTATCGATTTTCGTATATATTGAATTTTCCTTCGATTTAATGTCAAGTTAAAAAAAAAACTGATTTTAATGATACGTTGCAGCATTTTCATGAGAACTCCCTTTTTTCACACACAATCAACCATGTTTGGAGATATTTGATTTAGGATTGTGCTATAGATGACTATTAAGAACCTTTATTTTCTATCAGTTTTCATGAATTTGAAATTTTCATCGATTTAATGTCAAGTTCAAAGAAAACTTGATTTTAGGGCTACGTTGTAGTTGTGTCACACGAACACCCATTTTTCACCCACAATCAACCATGTTTGAAGAAATTTTATTTAGGATTGTGTTGTATATGACTATTAAGAACATTTATTTTCTATCAATTTTTGTTAATATTGAATTTTCATCGATTTAATGTAAAGTTTGACGAAAACTTAATTTTAAGACTATATTGCAACTTTCTCACGTGAACTCTCATTTTTCACCAACAAACAACCATGTTGGGAGAAATTTTATTTAGGATTGTGTTATAGATGACTATAAGGAACCTTTATTTTCTATTGGTTTCCATTAATGTTGAATTTCCATCGATTTAATGTTGAGTTCAGTGATAACCTAATTTTAAGGCTACATTGTAGCTGTGTCATGTGAACACCCAATTTTCACCCACAATCAACCCCGTTTGGAGAAGTTTGATTTTTTATTGTATTGTAGATGAGTATTAAGAACATTTGTTTTGTATCAGTTTTTGAGAATGTTCAATTTCCATCAATTTAATGTCGAGTTCGACGAAAACATCATTTTAAGCCTATGTTGTAGACATGTGCGCGAGCTCCCATTTTTGACCCATAATCAAGCAAGTTTTGAGAAATTTGATTTAGGATTATGTTGTAGATGACTATAAGAACCTTTATTTTCTATTGGCTTTCGTGAATGTTGAATTTCCACCAATTTAATGTTGAGTTCGATAAAAACCTGATTTTAAGGCTACACTGTAGCTTTGTAATGCGAAACTGTAGCTTTGTCATGCAAACTCCCATTTCCACAATAAACCATGTTTGGAAAACTTTTAATTAGGATTGTGTTGTAGATGACTATAAAGAACCTTTACTATCTTTTTTCGTGAATGTTGAATTTCCATCGATTTATTGACGAGATTGAGGAAAACTGGATTTTAAGTTTATGTTGCAATCGTGTCACATGAACTCCCCTTTTTTACCCACAATCAACCATGTTTGGAGAACTTTGATTTAGGATTGTGTTTTAGATGACTATTAAGAACCTTTATTTTCTATTTGTTTTTGTGAATGTTGAAATTCCATCGATTTAATGTCGAGTTTAATGAAAACCTCATTTTAATGCTAAGCTCCAACGATTTAATGTCGGTTCAGTGAAAACTTTATTTTAAGTTTGCATTGCAGCTGTCATGCGAACTCCCATTTTTCACCGTCAATCAACCATGTTTGGAGAACTTTGATTTATTATTGTGTTGTAGACGAACATTAAGAACCTTCATTTTCTATCGGTTTTTGTCAATTTTGAATTTCCAAAGATTTAATGTTGAGTTCAATGAAAACCTGATTTTAAGACTACGTTGCAATTGTGTCATGCAAACTCCCATTTTTCACCTACAATCAACAATGTTCAAAAAACTTTGATTTAGTATTTTCTTCTAGATGACTATAAAAATCCTTTATTTTCTATCAGTTTTTGTGAATGTTGAATTTTCATCGATTTAATGTCGAGGTTGACGAAAACTTGATGTTAATGCTAAATTGCAGCTGTCACACGAACTTCCATTTTTCACTAACAATCAACCATGTTCGGAGAAATTTGATTTAAGATTGTGTTGTAGCTATTAAGAAACTTTATTTTCTATCGATTTTTCGTGAATGTTCAATTTCCATTGATTTGATGTTGGTTGAACAAAAACCTAATTTTAAGGATACGTTGAAAATGTGTCATGTGAGCTCCCATTTTCACCCATAATCAACTATGTTTGGAGAAATTGGATTTTAAGAACCTTTATTTTCTATTGCTTTTCATAAATGATAAGTTCGACGAAAACCTGATTTTAAGGCTATGTTGCAGCTGTGTCACATTAAATCCCATTTTTTACTAAAAAAAAACCATGTTTGGAGAACATTGATTTAGGATTCTGTTGTAGATGACTATTAAGAACTTTTATTTTCTATCGGTTTTCGTGAATGTTGAATTTCCATCTATTTAATGTTGAGTTGGACGAAAACTTGGTTTTAAGGGTACATTGCAGGTTTGTCACGCGAACTCCCATTTTTCATCCACAATAAACCATGTTTGAAGAACTTTGATTTAGGATTGTATTGTAGATGATTATTAAGAACCTTTATTTTCTATTGATTTTCATGAATTTTGAATTTTCATCGATTTAATGTCGAGTTCGATGAAAACCTAATTTTAATGCTACGTTGCAGCTTTGTCACACAAACTCCTAGTTTTTTACACGGAATCAAGTATGTTTGGAGAACTTTGATTATGGATTGTCTTATAGATGACTATTAAGAACCTTTATTTTCTATCGATTTTTTGTGAATCTTGAATTTCTTTAGGTTTAATGTCGAGTTCGACCAAAACTCATTTTAAGGCTATGTTGCAGCTGTATCACATGAAATCCCATTTTTCACTCCCAATAAACCATGTTTGGAGAACTTTGATTGAAGAATGTGTTTTAGATTACTATTAAGAACCTTTATTTGTTATCGATTTCACATCGAGTTTGATTAAAACCTGAATTTAAGGCTACATTGCATCTATCTCATGCGAACTCCCATTTTTCACCAACAATAAACCATGTTTAGAGAACTTTGATTTAGGATTATGTTGTAGATGAATATTAAGAACCTTTATTGTCTATTGGTTCATGAAAATATTGAATTTCCATCGATTAAATAACGAGTTCGATGAAATTCTTATTTTAAGGCTTCGTTGCAGCTGTGTTATGCGAACTCTCTTTTCTCACGCAGAATCAACCATGTTTGGAAAACTTTGATTTAAGATTGTTTTGTAGATGACTATTAAGGACCTTTACATTTAATCGATTTAATGTCTAGTTCAAAGGAAACTAGATTAGAATTTAGAATTTCGGTATAGATGACTATTAAGAACTTTTATTTTCTATTGATAGGTTTTCATGGATGTTGAATTTCCATAAATTTAATGATGAGTTCGATGAAAACCAGATTTTAAGGCTACATTGTAGCTATGTCATGTGAACTCTCATTTCTGACCCACAATAAACCATGTTTTGATAAGTTTGATTTAGGATTATGTTGGAGATGACTATAAAGAACCTTTATTTTTTATTAATTAAATGTCGAGTTTCACGAAATCTTGATTTTAAGGATACGCTGCAGCTGTGTCACTTGAACACCCATTTTCACCCACAATCAACCATGTTTGGATAACTCTGATTTAGGATTGTGTTGTAGATGACTATTAAGAAACTTTATTTTATATCGGTTTTCGTTAATGTTGAATTTCCTTCAATTTTATGTTGAGTTCGAATATAAACCTGATATTAAGGCTAAGTTGCAGATGTGTGACGTGAACTCCCATTTTTCACCCACAATCAACCATGTTCGGAGAGTTCTGATTTAGGATTGTGTTGTTTATGAGTATTAAGAACCTTTATTTTCTATCGGTTTTGGTGAATGCTGAATTTCTTTCGATTTAATTTCGAGTTCGACGAAAACCTGGTTTGAAGGCTACGTTTCAGCCGTGTGATGCGAACACCCATTTTCACCCACAATCAACCATGTTTGGATAAATTTGATTTAGGATTATGTTGTAGATGACTATTAAGAACCTTTATTTTCTATCGATTTTCGTGAATTTTGAATTTCCTTCAATTTAATGTCGAGTTCCAGCTTTGTCACGCGAACTCCCATTTTCACCCACAATCAACCATGTTTAGATAACCTTTATTTAGGATTGTGTTGTAGATGACTATTAAGAACATTTTTTTTGTATCGAGTTTTGTGAATGTTGAATTTTCATCGATTTAATGTCGAGTTTAATGACAACCTAATTTTAAGGCTACATTGCAGCTTTGTCACATGAACTCTCAATTTTCACCCACAATCAACCTTTTTTGGAGTACTTTGATTAAGTATTGTGTTGTAGATGACCATCAACAACCTTTATTTTCTATTAGTTTTCATGAATTTTGAATTTCCATCGATTTAATATATCTTTCACACATGCCCTACAAAACCCTCACCTTCGATTTTTCCAAAAAAAAATTACTTCGCAGATTCTATTTTTGAGGTGTTTTTGCATGTTGGTGAGAATTAAGTTTTTCAAAAACCAAACAATCTGGGTTTACTCAAAATGATATTCTCTACAAAACCCATTTCTTAGACTTTTCTTAAAAAGATTCAAAAAATGTCTTTGTTCCCTTTATTGCTTTGAAGTACTTTTCAAAATAATCTATCTTTTCCAAAAAATAGACGATCTGGGTCTGTTACCATACAAGCACATACAAAACCCATATCTTTGATTTTTCCAAAAAAAATAAATTGTTATCGGCTTTCATGAATATTGATTTTCCATATATTCTAAGGCGAGTTTGGTTAACACCTGATTTCAAGCTAAATAGCAGCTGTGTCAAGCGAATTCCCATTTTTCACCCTAAATTAATTAGGTATGGAGAACTTTGATTTTATTTTGTGTTTTAGATTACTATTAAGACCCTTTATTTTATATCGGCTTTTGTCAACATTGATTTTCTATTGATTTACAGTCGAGTTTGGCTAACACCTGATTTTAAAGCTACATTGCAGCCTTGTCATGCAAACTCCCTTTTTTCACCTAGAATCAACCATGTTTTGAGAACTTTAACTTAGGATTGTGTTGTAGATGACTATTACTGTCCTTTATTTTATATCACATTTTGTGAACATTGATTTTCGATCGATTTACAACAAAGTTCATCTAACACCTGATTTTAAGGATACGTTGCAGATGTGTCATGTGACCTCTAATTTTTCACCCATAATCAACTAGGTTTAGAGAAATTTTATATTAGATTATATTGTAGATAATATTAAGAACCTTTATTTTCTATTCGTTTTCATGAATGTTGGATTTCCTTCGATTTAATGTCGAGCTCAGTGAACACCTGATTTTAAGGCTACGTTGCAACTATGTAATGTGAATTCTCATTTCTCACCCATAATCAACTACGTTTGAATAAATTTTCTTTAGGATTGTGTTTTAGATGACAATTAGGATCCATTATTTTATATTCTTTGTTTTTCTATCGAAGTACAACTAGTTCATCTAACATTTGATTTTAAGGGTACGTTGCAGCTGTATCATGCACACTCCCATTTTTCACCGATAATCAACAAGGTTTGGAGAAGTTTGATTTTAGATTGTGTTGTAGATGACTATTAAGAAACTTTTTTTTTTATCGATTTTAATGAATTTCTGAATTTCTATCGATTTAATATCGAGTTCGGTGAACACCTGATTTTAAGGCTACGATGTAGCTATGTCATGTAAACTCAAATTTTTCACCCATAATAAACCATGTTTGGAGAACTTTGATTTAGGATTGTGTTGTAGCTGACAATTAGGATCCTTTATTTTATATTCACTTTCGTGAATGTTTATTTTCGTTTGATTTACAATCAAGTTCGTCTAACAATTAATTTTAAGGCTATAATGTAGTTGTGTGATGCGAACTTCAATTTTTCACCCATAATCAACAAGTTTTGGATAAGTTTTATTTTAGATTGTGTTGTAGATGACTATTAAGAACCTTTATTTTCTATCGATTTTTGTCAATGTTGACTTTCATCAATTTAATGTCAAATTCGGCAAACACTTGATTTTAAGGCTACATTCCAACTCTATCATGTGAACTCCCATTTTTCACCCATAATCATCCATGTTTGGAGAACTTTGATTTAGGAATGTGTTGTAAATGAAAATTAGGATCTTTTATTTTATATCGAATTTCATGAATGTTTGATTTCGATTGATTTACAACCAAGTTCGTCTAAAAAAGGATTTTAAGGGTATGTTGCAGTTGCATCATGCGAACTCCCATTTTTCACCCATAATGAATAGAGTTTGGAGAAGTTTAATTTTAGATTGGGTTGTAGATGACTATTAATAACCTTTATTTTCTATTGGCTTTTGTTAATGATTGTGGGTGAAAAATTGGAATTCGCGTGACACAGCTGCAATGTAGCCTTAAAATCACATTTTTTCGTCAAACTCAACATTTAATCAATGAAAACTGAACATTCAGGAAAATAAATACAAAATAAAGGTTCATTATAGTCATCTACAACATACTCCTAAATCAAAGTTCTCCAAACATGGTTAATTATGCATGAAAACATGGGAGTTCATGTGACACAACTAGAATGTAGCCTTATAAATAAGTTTTCATTGAACTCGACATTAAATCATTGGAAATTCAATATTCACGAAAATCAATAGAATATAGAGATTCTTAATAGTCATCTATAACCAAAACCTAACAAAAATTTCTCCAAACATGGTTGATTGTGGGTGAAAAATGCGAGTTCGTTGAAACATTTACAACACAGCCTTAAAAGTAGGTATTCAATGAACTCGACATTTAATTGATGGAAATTAAATATTTCATGAAAACCAATAGAAAATAAATGTTCTTAATATTTTTCTACAACACAATCTGAAATCAAAGTTCTCCAAACATGGTTGAATGTGGGTGAAAAATTAGAGTTCGCGTGAGAAAGCTACAACATAGCCTTAAAATAAAGTTTTAGTTTAACTCGAGATTAAATCGATAGAAATTCAACATTCACTAAAATTAATAAAAATTAAAGGTTCTTAATAGTCATCTAAAACACAATCCTAATTCAAATTTCTCCAAACATGATTTATTGTCGGTGAAAATTGGGAGTTCGTGTGACATAGCTGCAACGTACCCTTGAAATCATGATTTCATCAAACTCAACATTAAATCAATGAAAATTCATCATTCATGAAAATTGATAGAAAATAAAGGTTATTAGTAGT
This sequence comes from Sequoiadendron giganteum, assembly GCA_007115665.2. Taxonomy (NCBI): domain Eukaryota; kingdom Viridiplantae; phylum Streptophyta; class Pinopsida; order Cupressales; family Cupressaceae; genus Sequoiadendron; species Sequoiadendron giganteum. Next base: position 418,371,137 of record CM021101.1, on the reverse strand, counting down.
TATCTATAACACAATACTAAATCAACGTTCTTCAAACATGGTTGATTATGTCTGAAAAATGGGAATTCATGTGGCAAAGCTGCAACTCGGCCTTAAAATTAGGTTCTTGTTGAACTCAACATTAAATCGACGAAAAATCAACATTCAAAAAAATCAATAAAAAATAAAGATTATTAAAAGTCATCTACAATATAATCCTAAATCAAAGTTCTCCAAAGATGGTTGAGTATGGGTGAAAAATGGAAGTTTGCATGGCACCTCTGTAACATAGCGTTAAAATTAGGTTTTCGTCTAACTTGACATTAAATTGAATTAAATTAAACATTCATGAAAACCAATAGAAAATAAAGATTCTTAATAGTCATCTACAACACAATCCTAAATCAAAGTTCTCCGAACATGGTTGATTGTTGTCGATGACTATTAAGGACCTTTAATTTTTATCAATTGTTGTGAATGTTGAATTTCCATCGATTTAATCTCAAGTTAAACTAAAACTTTAATTTAAGGGTATGTTGTAGCTTTCTCACGCAAACTCTAATTTTTCACCCACATTCAACCATGTTTGGAGAACTTTGATTTCGGATTGTCTTGTAGAAGACTATTAAGAACATTTATTTTCTATTGGTTTTTGCAAATGTTTAATTTCCATTGATTAAATGTCGAGTTCGTTGAATACCTAATTTTAAGGCTATGTTGCAAATGTGTCAATGAACTCGCATTTTTCACCCACAATCAACCATGTTTGGAGAAATTTTTGTTAGGTTTGTGTTATAGATGACTATTAATAATCTCTATATTCTATTGGTTTTCATGAATGTTGAATTTCCAATGATTTAATATTGAGTTCAATGAAAACGTGATTATAAGGCTAGATTCCAGCTGTGTCATGCGAACGCCCATGTTTGGAAAACTTTGATTTAGGATTATGTTGTAGATGACTATAATGAACCTTTATCTTGTATTCGTTTTCATGAATGTTGAGTTTGGCGAGAAACGTGATTTTAAGGCTACATTGCAGCTGTGTCACGCAAATTCCCATTTTTCACCCACAATCAACCATGTTTGGAGAACTTTGATAGAGGATTGTGTTAAAAATGACTTTTAAGAACCTTTATTTTCTATCAGTTTTTGTGAATCTTGAATTTCCATCGATTTAATGTCGAGTTTTACCAAATCATCATTTCAGGGCTACGTTGTAGTTATGTCGCGCGATCTCCCATTTTTCACCCACAATCAACCATGTTTGGAGAACTTTGATTTAGGATTGTGTTGTAGATGACTATTAAGAATCTTTATTTTTTATTGGTTTTCGTGAATGTTCAATTTCATTCAATTTAATGTAGAGTTAGACTAAAACCTAATATTAACGCTATGTTACAGAGGTGCCATGGAAACTCCCATTTTTCACCCGTACTCAACCATCTTTGGAGAACATTGATTTAGGATTATGTTGTAGATGACTTTTAATAATCTTTATTTTCTATCGGTTTTTGTGAATGTCGATTTTTTGTCGATTTAATGTTGAGTTCGATGGAAACCTAATTTTAAGGTCGAGTCGTAGATTTGTCACGTGAATTCCCATTTTTCAGACATAATCAACCATGTTTGAAGAACTTTGATTTTGTATTGTGTTGTAGATAACTATAAATAACCTTTATTTTCTACCAGTTTTCCTGAATGTTGAATTTTCATTAATTTAATGTTGAGGTTGATGAAATCATGATTTAAAGTGTGTGTTGCAGCTGTGTCACACGAACTGCCAATTTTCACCGACAATAAATCATGTTTGGAGAACTTTGAATTAGGATTGTGTTATAGATGACTATTAAGAACCTTTAATTTTTATCAATTTTTATCAAATTTTGAATTTCCATCGATTTAATCTCGACTTAAACTAAAAATTTATTTTAAAGCTATGTTGTAGCTTTCTCACGCGAACTCTAATTTTTCACCCACAATCAACCATGTTTGGAGAAATTTTTGTTAGGTTTGTGTTATTGATGACTATTAAGAATCTCTATATTCTATTGGTTTTCGTGAATGTTGAATTTCCAATGATTTAATGTTGAGTTCAATGAAAACCTGATTATAAGGCTACATTCTACCTCTGTCACGTGAACTCCCATGTTTCAGAAATAATTAACCATGTTTGGAGAACTTTGAATTAGGATTATTTTGTACATGACTATAATGAGCCTTTAATTTGTATTCGGTTTCGTCAATGTTGAGTTTGACGAAAAACATGATTTTAAGGCTTCATTGCAGTTGTGTCACGTGAATTTCCATTTTTGAACCACAATCAACCATGTTTGGAGAACTTTGATAGAGGATTGTGTTTTAAATGACTATTAAGAACCTTTATTTTCTATCAGTTTTCGTGAATCTTGAATTTCCCTCGATTTAATGTCGAGTTTATTGAAAACATTATTTTAAGGTTATCTTGAAACTATGTCATCCGAACTCCCATTTTTCACCCGCAATCAATCATGTTTGGAGAATTTTGATTTAGGATTGTGTTATAGATGACTATTAAAATATTTATTTTCTATCGATTTTTGTGAATTTTGAATTTTCAAGGATTTAATGTCGAGTTTGACCAAATCATGATTTCAAGGCTACATTGCAGCTATGTCACGCGATCTCCAATTTTTCACCCACTATCAACCATGTTTGGAGAACTTTGATTTAGGATTGTGTTGTCGATGACTATTAAGAATCTTTATTTTCTATTAGTTTTCATGAATGTTCAATTTCATTTACTTTAATGTCGAGTTAGACGAAAACCTAATTTTAACACTATGTTACAGAGGTGTCATACAAACTCCCATTTTTCACTCATACTCAACCATCTTTGGAGAAATATGATTTAGGATTATGTTGTAGATGACTTTTAGTAATCTTAATTTTCTATCAGTTTTTGTGAATGGTGATTTTTCGCCGATTTAATGTTGAGTTTGACGAAAACCTAATTTTAAGGCTGAGTTGCAGCTTTGTCACGTGAATTCCAATTCTTTAGACATAACCGACCATGTTTGAAGAACTTTGATTTAGTATTGTGTTGTTGATAACTATTAATAACCTTTATTTTCTATCAGTTTTCGTGAATGTTGAATTTTCATTGATTTAAGGTTGAGTTTGATGACATCGTGATTTCAAGGGTACGTCGTAGCTACGTCACACGAACTCCCAATTTTCACCGACAGTATATCATGTTTGGAGAACTTTGAATTAGGATTGTGTTGTAGATGACTATTAAGAACCTTTAATTTTTATCAATTTTCGTGAATGTTGAATTTCCATCGATTTAAGGCTACGTTGCATATGTGTCAATGAACTCGCATTTTTCACCTATTATCGACCATGTTTGGAGAAATTTTTGTTAGGTTTGTGTTATAGATGACTATTAAGAATCTCTATATTCTATTGGTTTTTGTGAATGTTTAATTTCCAAAGATTTAATGTCGAGTTGAATGAAAATCTGATTATGAAGCTACATTCTAGCTGTGTCACATGAACTCCAATGTTTGGAGAACTTTGATTTAGGATTATGTTGTAGATGACTATAATTAACCTTTATTTTTTATTCATTTTCGTGAATGTTGAGTTTGACGAAAAAAGTGATTTTAACGCTACATTGCAACTGGGTCACGCAAATTCCCATTTTTCACCCACAATCAACCATGTTTGGAGAACTTTGATAGAGGATTGTGATTTAAATTACTATTAGGAACCTTTATTTTCTATCAGTTTTCGTGAATCTTGAATTTCCATCGATTTAATGTCGAGTTTATTGAAAATATTATTTTAATGTTATCTTGAAACTGTGTCATGCGAACTCCCATTTTTCACCCACAATCAATCATGTTTGGACAATTTTGATTTAGGATTCTGTTATAGATTTCTATTAAAATATTTATTTTCTATCAATTTTTGTGAATTTTGAATTTTCATTGATTTAATGTGGGGTTCAACGAAAACCTATTTTTATGGCTCAGTTGTAGTGTTGCAGCTTTGTCACATGAACTCCCATTTTTTCAGCTATAATCAATCATGTTTGAAGATGTTTATATAGGATTGAGCTGTAGATAATAACTATTAATAACCTTTATTTTCTATCGATATTTGTGAATGTTGAATTTTCAAGGATTTAATGTGGTGTTTTGACCAAATCATGATTTCAAGGCTACGTTGCAGCTGTGTCACACGATCTCCCATTTTTTACCCACAATCAACCATGTTTGGAGAACTTTGATTTAGGATTGTGTTGTAGATGACTATTAAGAATCTTTAATTTCTATCGATTTTTGTGAATGTTCAGTTTCATTCAATTTAATGTCGAGTTAGACAAAAACCTAATTTTAACACTATGTTATAGAGGTGTCATGCAAACTCCCATTTTTCACCCATACTCAACCATCTTTGGAGAACTTTGATTTAGGACTATGTTGTAGATGACTTTTAATAATCTTTATTTTCTATCGGTTTTTGTGAATGTTGAGTTCGACGGAAACCTCATTTTAAGGCTGAGTTGTAGCTTTGTCACATGAATTCACATTTTTCAGAACTAATCAACCATGTTTGAAAAACTTTGATTGAGTATTGTGTTGTAGATAACAATTATTAACCTTTATTTTCTATCAGTTTTCGTGAATGTTGAATTTTCATTGATTTAATGTTGAGTTTGATGAAATCGTGATTTCAAGGGTACGTTGCAGCTGTGTCGCATGAACTCCCAACTTTCACTGACAATAAATCATGTTTGGAGAACTTTGAATTAGGATTGTGTTGTAGATGACTATCAAGAACTTTTAAGTTTTATCAATTTTTGTTAATGTTGAATTTCCATCGATTTAATTTTAAGTTAAACTAAAACTTTATTTTAAGGCTATTTTGTAGCTTTTCTCACGCGAACTCTAATTTTTCACCCACATTCAACCATGTTTGGAGAACTTTGATTTCGGATTGTGTTGTAGAAGACTATTAAGAACATTTATTTTCTATTGGTTTTCGAGAATGTTTCATTTCCATCGATTAAATGTCGAGTTCGATGAATACCTAATTTTAAGGCTACGTTACAAATGTGTCAACAAACTCGTATTTGTCACCCACAATCAAACATGTTTGGAGAAATTTTTGTTAGGTTTGTGTTATAGATGACCTTTTAAGAATCTCTATATTCTATTGGTTTTCGTGAATGTTGAATTTCCAATGATTTAATGTTGAGTTCAATGAAAACCTGATTATAAGGCTAGATTCCAGCTGTGTCATGCGAACTCCCATGTTTGGAAAACTTTGATTTAGGATTATGTTGTAGATGACTATAATAAATCTTTATTTTGTATTCGTTTTCGTGAATGTTGAGTTTGACGAAAAAATGTGATTTTAAGGCTACATTGTAGCTATGTGACGTGAATTCCCATTTTTCACCAACAATCAACCATGTTTGGAGAACTTTGATAGAGGATTGTGTTAAAAATGACTATTAAGAACCTTTATTTTCTATCAGTTTTCGTGAATCTTGAATTTCCATCAATTTAATGTCGAGTTTATTGAAAGCATTATTTTTAAAGTTATCTTGTAACTGTGTCATGTGAACTCCCATTTTTCACCCACAATCCATCATTTTTGGAGAATTTTTATTTACGATTGTGTTATAGATATCTATTATAACATTTATTTTCTATTGATTTCTGTGAATTTTGAATTTTCTTTGATTTAATGTTGAGTTCAATGAAAACCTATTTTTAAGGTTGAGTTGCAGCTTTGTCACGTGAACTCCCATTTTTTCAGCTATAATCAACCATGTTAGAAGATCTTTGTTTAGGATTGTGCTATAGATAACTATTAATAACATTTATTTTCTATCGATTTTTGTGAATGTTGAATTTTAAATATATTTAATGTCAAGTTTGACCAAATCATTATTTCAAGGCTACCTTGCAGTTGTGTCATAGGATCTCCCATTTTTCACCCACAATCAACCATGTTTGGAGAAATTTGATTTAAGATTGTGTTGTAGATGACTATTAAGAATTTTTATTTTCTATTGGTTTTCGTGAATGTTCAATTTCATTCAATTTAATGTCGAGTTAGACGAAAACCTAATTTTAACGCTATGTTATAGAGGTGCCATGCAAACTCCCATTTTTCACCCATACTCAAACATCTTTGGAGAACTTTGATTTAAGATTATGTTCTAGATGACTTTTAATAATCTTTTTTTTCTATCATTTTTTGTGAATGTTGATTTTTCGTTGATTTAATGTTGAGTTCGATAGAAATCCAATTTTTAACGTTGAGTTGCAACTTTGTGATGTGAATTCGCCGACAATAAATCATGTCTAGAGAACTTTGAATTAGGATTGTGTTTTAGATGACTATTAAGAACTTTTAATTTTTATCAATTTTTGTGAATATTGAATTTCAATCGATGTAATCTCGACTTAAACTAAAACTTTATTTCTATGTTGTAGCTTTCTCAGGTGAACTTTCATTTTTCACCCACATCCAACCATGTTTGGAGAACTTTGATTTCATATTGTGTTGAAGAAAACTATTAAGAACACTTATTTTCTATTGGTTTTCGAGAATGTTTAATTTCACTCGATTAAATGTTGAGTTCGATGAATACCTAATTTTAAGGCTACGTTGCAAATGTGTCAACGAACTCACATTTTTCACCCACAATCAACCATGTTTGGAGAAATTTTTGTTAGGTTTGTGTTATAGATGACTATTAAGAATCTCTATATTCTATGAATTTTCGTGAATTTTGAATTTCCAATGATATAATGTCGAGTTCAATGAAAACCTGATTATAAGACTAAATTTGAGGCGTGTCACACGAACTCCCATGTTTGACTCATAATTAACCATGTTTGGAGAACTTTGATTTAGGGTTATGTTGTAGATGACTATATATAATGAACCTTTATTTTCTATTCATTTTTGTGAATGTTGAGTTTGATGAAAAACGTGATTTTAAGGCTACATTGTAGCTGTGTTACTTGAATTCCCATTTTTCAACCATAATCAACCATGTTTGGAGAACTTTGATAGAGGATTGTGTTTTAAATGACTATTAAGAACCTTTATTTTCTATCAGTTTTTGTGAATCTTGAATTTCCATCGATTTAATGTTGAGTTTATTGAAAACATTATTTTAAACTTGAAAGTGTGTCATGCGAACTGCCATTTTTCACCCACAATCAATCATGTTTGGAGAATTTTGATTTAGGATTGTGTTATAGATGACTATTAAAATATTTATTTTCTATCGATTTTTGTGAATTTGGAATTTTCACTGATTTAATGTTGACTTTGACGAAAACTTATTTTTAAGGCTAAGTTGTAGCTTTGTCACGTGAACTCCCATTTTTTCAGCTATAATCAACCATGTTTGAAGATCTTTGTTTAGGATTGTGTTGTATATAACGATTAATAGCCTTTATTTTCTATCGGTTTTTGTGAAAGTTCAATTTTCAAGAATTTAATGTTGAGTTTGACCAAATCATGATTTCAAGGCTAGGTTGCAGCTCTGTCACGCGATCTCCCATTTTTCAATCACAATCAACCATGTTTAGAGAACTTTGATTTAGGATTGTGTTGTAGATGACTATTAAGAATCTTTATTTTCTATTGGTTTTCCTGAATGTTCAATTTCATTCAATTTAATGTTGAGTTAGATGAAAACCTAAATTTTAATGCTATGTTACGTAGGTGCCATGCAAATTCCCATTTTTCTCCCATACTCAACCATTTTTGGAGAACTTTGATTTCAGATTATGTTGTAACTGACTTTTAATAATCTTTATTTTCTATTGGTTTTTGTGAATGTCGATTTTTCGTCAATTTAATGTTGAGTTTGACAGAAACCTAATTTTAAGGCTGAGTTGCAGCTTTGTCATGTGAATTCCCATTTTTCAGCCATAATCAACCATGTTTGAAGAACTTTTGTTTAGTACTGTGTTGTAGATGATTATTCAGAATGTTTAATTTTTATCAATTTTTGTGAATGTTGAATTTCCATTGATTTAATCTCGAGTTAAACCAAAACTTTATTTTAAGGCTATGTTGTAGCTTTCTCACGCAAACTCTAATTTTTCACACACATTTAACCATGTTTGGAGAACTTTGATTTCGGATTGTGTTGTAGAAGACTATTAAGAACATTTATTTTCTATTGGTTTTCGCGAATGTTTAATTTTCGTCGATTAAATGTCGAGTTCGATGAATACCTAATTTTAAGGCTAGGTTGCAAATGTGTCAACGAACTCGCATTTTTCACCCACAATCAACCTTGTTTGGAGAAATTTTTGTTAGGTTTGTGTTATAGATGACTATTAAGAAATCTTTATATTCTATTGATTTTTTCTTGAATGTTGAATTTCCAATGATTTAATGTTGAGGTCAATGAAATCCTGATTATAAGGCTACATTCCAGTTGTGTCACACAAACTCCCATGTTTCAGACATAATTAACCATGTTTGTATAACTTTGAGTTAGGATTATGTTGTAGATGACAATAATAAACCTTTATTTTGTAATCATTTTCGTGAATGTTGAGTTTCCATTGATTAAATGTTGAGTTTGATGAAAAACATGATTTTAAGGCTACATTACAGCCATGTCACGTGAATTCTCATTTTTCACCCACAATCAACCATGTTTGGAGAACTTTGATAGATGATTGTGTTTTAAATGACTATTGAGAACCTTTAATTTCTATCAATTTTCACGAATCTTGAATTTCCATTGGTTTAATGTCGACTTTATTGAAAAGAATTATTTTAAGGTTATCTTGAAACTGTGTCATGCGAACTCCCCCATTTTTCACTCACAATCAATCATGTTTGGAGAATTTTGATTTAGGATTGTGTTATAGATGACTATTAAAATATTTATTTTCTATCGATTTCTGTGAATTTTGAATTTTCATTGATTTAATGTTGAGTTCAACGAAAAACTATTTTTAAGGCTGAGTTGCAGCTTTGTCACATGAACTCCCATTTTTTCACCTATAATCAACCATGTTTGGAAATCTTTTTTTAGGATTGTGTAGTAGATGACTATTAAGAATCATGTTATTTCAAGGCTACGTTGCAGCTGTGTCACGCGATCTCCCATTTTTCACCCACAATCAACCATGTTTGGAGAACTTTGATTTAGGATTGTGTTGTAGATGACTATTAAGAATATTTATTTTCTATTGGTTTTCGTGAATGTTCAATTTCGTTCAATTTAGTGTCGAGTTAGAGGAAAACCTAATTTTAACGCTATGTTACAAAGGTGCCATGCAAACTACCATTTATCACCCATACTCAACCTTGTTTGAAGAAGTTTGATTTAGGATTATGTTGTAGATGACTTTTAATAATCTTTATTTTCTATCGGCTTTTATGAATGTTGAATTTTCGCCGATTTAATGTTCAGTTCGACTGAAACCTAATTTTAAGGCCGATTTGCAGCTTTGTCACGTGAATTCCTATTTTTCAAACATAATCAACCATGTTTGAAAAAAATTAATTTAGTATTGTGTTGCAGATAACTATTAATAACCTTTATTTTCTATCTGTTTTTGTGAATGTTGAATTTTCATTGATTTAATTTTGAGTTTGATGAAATCATGATTTCAAGGGTACATTGCAGCTGTGTCACACGAACTCCCAATTTTCAGTGACAATAAATCATGATTGGAGAACTTTGAATTAGGATTGTGTTGTAGATGACTATTAAGAACCTTTAATTTTTTTCAATTTTTGGGAATGTTGAATTTCCATCGATTTAATCTCGAGTTAAACTAAAACCTTATTTTAAAGCTATGTTGTAGCTTTCTCACAAAAACTCTATTTTTTCACCCACATTCAACCATGTTTGGAGAGGTTTGATTTCAGATTGTGTTGTAGAAGACTATTAAGAACATTTATTTTCTATTGGTTTTCGCGAATGTTTAATTTCAATCGATTAAATGTCGAGTTCGATGAATACCTAATTTTAAGGCTACATTGCAAATCTGTAAACGAACTCGCATTTTTCACCCACAATCAACTATGTTTGGATAAATTTTTGTTAGGTTTGTGTTATAGATGATTATTAAGAATCTCTATATTCTATTGGTTTTCATGAATGTTGAATTTCCAATGATTTAATGTCGAGTTCAATGAAAACCTTATTATAAGGCTACATTACAGCCGTGTCACGCAAACTCCCATGTTTCACGCATAATTAACGATGTTTGGAGAACTTTGATTTAGGGTTATGTTGTAGATGACTATTAAGAATCTTTATTTTCTATTGGCTTTCGTGAATGTTCAATTTCATTCAGTTTAATATCGAGTTAGATGAAAACCTAATTTTAACTCTATGTTACAAAGGTGCCATGCAAACTCTCATTTTTCACCCATACTCAACCATCTTTGGAGAACTTTGATTTAAGATTGTGTTGTAGATGACTTTTAATAATCTTTATTTTTTATCAGTTTTGTGAATTTTGATTTTTTATTGATTTAATGTTGAGTTCGACAGAAACCAAATTTTAAGGCTGAGTTGCAATTTTGTCACGAGAATTCCCATTTTTCATACATAATCAACTACGTTTGAAGAACTTTGATTTATTATTTAGTTGTAGATAACTATGAACAACCTTTATTTTCTATCAATTTTCGTGAATGTTGAATTTTCATTGATATAATGTTGAGTTTGATGAAATCGTGATTTCAAGGGTATGTTGCAGTTGTGTCACATGAACTCCCAATTTTCCCTGAGAATAAATTATGTTTGCAGAACTTTGAGTTAGGATTGTTTTGTAGATGAGTATTAAGAACCTTTAATTTTTATCAATTTTTGTGAATGTTGAATTTCAATCGATTTAATCTTGACTTAAACTAAATCTTTATTTTAAGGCTATGTTGTAGGTTTCTCAGGCGATCTCACATTTTTCACCCACATTCAACGATGTTTGGAGAACCTACATTCGAGCCATGTCACGCAAACTCCCATGTTTCACGCATAATTAACCATGTTTGGAGAACTTTGATTTAGGGTTATGTTGTAGATGACTTTTAATAATCTTCATTTTCTATCGATTTTTGTGAATGTTGATTTTTTGTCAATTTAATATTGAGTTCGACGGAAACCTAATTTTAAGGCTGAGTTGCAGCTTTGTCATGTGAATTCTCAATTTTTCAGACATAATCAACTATGTTTGAAGAACTTTGATTTAGTATTGTGTTGTAGATAACTATTAATAACTTTTATTTTCTATCAGTTTTCGTGAATGTTGAATTTTCATTGATTTAATGTTGAGTTTGATGAAATCGTAATTTCAAGGGTACGTTGCAGCTGTGTCACACAAACTCCCAATTTCACCGACAATAAATCATCTTTGGAGAGCTTTGAATTAGGATTGTGTTGTAGATGACTTTTAATCATCTTTATTTTCTATCAGTTTTTGTGAATGTTGATATTTTGTCGATTTAATGTTGCGTTCGATGGAAACCTAATTTTAAGGTTGAGATGCAGCTTTGTCACGTGAATTCCAATTTTTCAGACATAATCAACCATGTTTGAAGAACATTTATTTTCTATCGATTTTTGTGAATGTTTAATTTTCATCAATTAAATGTCGAGTTCCATGAATACCTAATTTTAAGGCTACGTTGAAAAAATGTGTCAACGAACTCTCATTTTTTACCCATAATCAACCATGTTTGGAGAAATTTTTGTTAGGTTTGTGTTATAGATGACTATCAAGAATCTCTATATCCTATCAATTTTCGTGAATTTTGAATTTCCAATGATTTAATGTCGAGTTCAATGAAAACTTGATTATAAGGCTACATTCGAGCCATGTCAAGCGAACTCCCATGTTTCACGCATAATTAACCATTTTTGGAGAACTTTGATTTAGGGTTATGTTGTAGATGACTTTTAATAATCTTTATTTTCTATCGATTTTTGTGAATGTTGATTTTTCATCGATTTAATGTTGAGTTCAACGGAAACCTAATTTTAAGGCTGAGTTGCAGCTTTGTCACGTGAATTCCCATTTTTCAGACATAATCAACCATGTTTGAAGAACTTTGATTTAGTATTGTATTGTAGATAGCTATTAATAACATTACTTTCATTCAGTTTTTGTGAATGTTGAATTTTCATTGATTTAATGTTGAGTATGATGAAATCATCATTTCAAAGGTACGTTGCAGCTGTGTCACACGAACTCCCAATTTTCACCGACAATAAATCATATTTGGAGAACTTTGAACTAGGATTGTGTTGTAGATGACTATTAAGAACCTTTAATTTTTATCAATTTTTGTGAATGTAGATCTTCCATCGATTTGATCTCAAGATAAAATAAAACTTCTTTTTAAGGCTATGTTTTAGCTTTCTCACACGAACACTAATTTTTCACCCACATTCAACCATGTTTGGAGAAATTTGATTTAGCATTATGTTGTAGATGATTATAATGAACCTTTATTTTGTATTTGTTTTCGTGAATGTTGAGTTTCCATTGATTGAATGTTGAGTTTGATGAAAAATTTGATTTTAAGTCTACATTGTAGCTGTGTCACGTGAATTCCCAATTTTCACCCAGAATCAATCATGTTTGGAGAAATTTTTGTTTGGTTTGTATTATAGATGACTATTTAGAATCTCTATATTCTATTGGTTTTTGTGAGTGTTGAATTTCCAATGATTTAATGTCGAGTTCAATGACAACCTGATTATATGGCTACATTCCAGCTAGGTCACACGAACTCCTATGTTTCACGCATAATTAATCATGTTTGGAGAACTTTGATTTAGGATTATGTTGTAGATGACTATAATGAACCTTTATTTTTCATTTGTTTTCATGAACGTTGAGTTTCCATTGATTAAATGTTGAGTTTGACGAAAAACGTGATTTTAAGGTTACATTGTAGCTGTGTCACGTGAATTCCCATTTTTCACCCACAATCAACCATGTTTGGAGAACTTTGATAGAGGATTGTGTTTTAAATGACTATTAGGAACCTTTATTTTCTATCAGTTTTCATGAATCTTGAATTTCCATCGATTTAATGTCGAGTTTATTGAAAACATTATTGTAAGCTTATCCTGAAACTGTGTCATGCGAACTCTCATTTTTCACCCACAATCAATCATGTTTGGAAAATTTTGATTTAGGATTGTGTTATAGATGACTATTAAAATATTTATTTTCTATCGATTTCTGTGAATATTGAATTTTCAAAGATTTAATGTCGAGTTTGACCAAATCATTATTTCAATGCTACGTTGCAGCTATGTCACGCGATCTCACATTTTTCACTCACAATCAACCATGTTTTGAGAACTTTGATTTAGGATTGTGTTGTAGATGACTATTAAAAATCTTTATTTTTTATTGATTTTCGTGAATGTTCAATTTCATTCAATTTCATGTCGAGTTAGACGAAAACCTAATTTTAATGCTATGTTACAGATGTGCCATGCAAACTCCCATTTTTCACCCATACTCAACCATCTTTGGAGAACTTTGATTTAGGAATATGTTGTAGATGACTTTTAATAATCTTTATTTTCTATCGTGATTTGTGAATGTTGATTTTTCTTCAATTTAATGTTGAGTTCAACGGAAACCTAATTTTAAGGCTGAGTTGCAGCTTTGTCACGTGAATGTTGAATTTTCATTGATTTATTGTTGAGTTTAATGAAATCGTGATCTCAAGGGTACGTTAAAGCTGTGTCACACGAACTCCCTATTTTCACCAACAATAAATCATGTTTGGAGAAATTTGAATTAGGATTTTGTTGTAGATGACTTTTAATCATCTTTATTTTCTATCGATTTTTGTGAATGTTGGTTTTTCGTCGATTTAATGTTGAGTTCGACGGAAACGTAATTTTAAGGTTGAGTTGCAACTTTTTTACGTGAATTCCCATTTTTTCAAATATAATCAACCATGTTTAAAGAACTTTGATTTAGTATTGTGTTGTAGATAATTATTAATAAGATTTATTTTCTATCAGTTTTTGTGAATGTTGAATTTTCATTGATTTAATGTTGAGTTCGATGAAATCGTGATATCAATGAGTACGTTGCAGTTGTGTCACACAAACTCCCAATTTTCACAGACAATAAATCATGTTTAGAGTAATTTGAATTAGGATTGTGTTGTAGATGACTATTAAGAACCTTTAATTTTTATCAATTTTTGTGAATGTTGAATTTCCATCGATTTAATCTTGAGTAAATCTAAAACTTTATTTTAGGGCTATGTTGTAGCTTTCTCACGCGAACTCTAATTTTTAACCCACATTCAACCATGTTTCAAGAACTTTTATATCGGATTGTTTTATAGAAGACTATTAATAACCTTTATTTTCTATCGGTTTTTATGAATGTTGAATTTTCAAGGATTTTATGTCGAGTTTGACAAAATCATGATTTCGAGGCTATGTTGCAGCTGTGTCACGCGATCTCCCATTTCTCACCCACAATCAACCATATTTGAAGAAATTTTATTTAAGATTGTGTTGTAGATTACTATTAAGAATCTTTAATTTCTATCGGTTTTTGTGAATGTTCAATTTCATTCAATTTAATGTCGAGTTAGACGAAAACCTAATTTTAACGCTTTGTTACAGAGGTGCCATGGAAACTCCCATTTTTCACCCATACTCAACCATCTTTGGAGAACTTTGATTTAGGATTATGTTGTAGATGACTTTTAATAATCTTTATTTTCTATCGGTTTTTGTGAATGTTGATTTTTCGTCGATTTAATGTTGAGTTCGACGGAAACCTAATTTTAAAGCTGAGTTGCAACTTTGTCACATGAATTCCCATTTTTTTTTAAAAATCAACCATGTTTGAAGAACTTTTATTTAGTATTGTGTTGAAGATAACTATTAATAACCTTTATTTTCTATCAGTTTTTGTGAATGTTGAATTTTCATTGATTTAATGTTGAGTTTGATTAAATCATGATTTCAAGGGCACATTGCGGCTGTGTCACACGAACTTCCAATTTTCATTGACGATAAATCATGTTTGGAGAACTTTGAATTAGGATTGTGTTGTAGATAACTATAAAGAACCTTTAATTTTTATCAATTTTTGTGAATGTTTAATTTCCATTGATTTAAACTTGAGTTAAACTAAAACTTTATTTTAATGCTATGTTTTAGTTTTCTCACGCTAACTCTAATTTTTCAGCCACATTCAACCATGCTTGGAGAACTTTTATTTTATTGTGTCATGCGAACTCCCATTCTCCACCCACAATCAATCATATTTGGAGAATTTTTATTTAGGATTGTGTTATAGATGACTATTAAAATATTTATTTTCTATCGATTTTTGTGAATTTTGAGTTTTCATTGATTTAATGTTGAGTTCGACAAAAACCTATTTTTAAGGCTAAGTTGCAGCTTTGTCACGTGAAACCCCATTTTTTCATCTATAATCAACCTAAATTTAACGCTATGTTACAGAGGTGTCATATAAATTCCCATTTTTCACCCATACTCAACCATCTTTGGAGAACTTTGATTTAGGATTATGTTGTAGATGACTTTTAATAATCTTTATTTTCTATCGGTTTTTGTGAATGTTGATTTTTCGATGATTTAATATTGAGTTCGATGGAAACCTAATTTTAAGGCTGAGTTGCAGCTTTGTCACGTGAATTCCCATTTTTCAGACATAATCAACCATGTTTGAATAACTTTGATTTAGTATTGTGTTGTAGATAACTATTAATAACCTTTATTTTCTATTAGTTTTCGTGAATGTTGAATTTTCATTGATTTAATGTTGAGTTTGATGAAATCGTGATTTCAAGGGTATGTTGCAGCTGTGTCACACGAACTCCCAATTTTCACCAACAATAAATCATGTTTGGAGAACTTTGAATTAGGATTGTGTTGTTGATGACCATTAAGAACCTTTAGTTTTTATCAATTTTTGTGAATGTTGAATTTCAATCGATTTAATCTCGAGTTAAACGAAAATTTTATTTTAAGACTATGTTGTAGTTTTCTCACGCGAACTCTAATTTTTCACCCACATTCAACCATGTTTGGAGAACTTTTATTTCGGATTGTGTTTTAAATGACTATTAAGAACTTTTATTTTCTATCAGTGTTCATGAATTTTGAAATTGTGTCATGCAAACTCCCATTTTTCACCCACAATCAATCATGTTTGGAGAATTTTGATTTAGGATTGTGTTATAGATGACTATTAAAATATTTATTTTCTATCGATTTTTGTGAATTTTTAATTTTCATTGATTTAATGTTGAGTTTGACAAAAACCTAACTTTAAGGCTGAGTTGCAGCTTTGTCACGTGAACTCCCATTTCTCACCCACAATCAACCATATTTGGAGAACTTTTATTTAGGATTGTGTTGTAGATGACAATTAAGAATCTTTATTTCCTATTGGTTTTCCTAAATGTTCAATTTCCTTCAATTTAATGTCGAGTTAGACGAAAACCTAATTTTAACGCTATGTTACAGAGGTGCCATGCAAACTCCCATTTTTCACCCATACTCATCCATCTTTGGAGAACTTTGATTTAGGATTATGTTGTAGATGACTTTTAATAATCTTTATTTTCTATAGGTTTTTGTGAATGTTGAGTTCGATGGAAACCTAATTTTAAGGCTGAGTTGCAGCTTTGTCACGTGAATTCCCATTTTTCAGACATAATCAACCATGTTTGAAGAACTTTGATTAACAATTGTGTTGTAGATAACTATTAATAACATTTGTTTTCTATCAGTTTTCGTGAATGTTGAGTTTGATGGAATCGTGATTTCAAGGGTATGTTGCAGCTGTGTAACACGAACTTCCAATTTTCACCGACAATAAATTATGTTTGGAGAAATTTAAATTAGGATTGTGTTGTAGATGACTATTAAGAACTTTTATTTTTTATTAATTTTAGTGAATGTTGAATTTTCATCGATTTAATCTCGAGTTAAACTAAAACTTTATTTTTAGGCTATGTTGTAGCTTTCTCATGCTAACTCTAATTTTTCACCCACATTCAACCATGTTTGGAGAACTTTGATTTCGGATTGTGTTGTAGAACATTTATTTTCTATTGGTTTTCACGAATGTTTAATTTCCATCGATTAAATGTCGAGTTCGATAAATACCGAATTTTTAAGGCTATGTTGCAAATATGTCAACGAACTCACATTTTTCACCCAGAATCATCAATGTTTGGAGAAATGTTTGTTAGGTTTGTGTTATAGATGACTATTAAGAATATCTATATTATATTGGTTTTTGTGAATGTTTAATTTCCAATGATTTAATGTCGAGTTCAATGACAACCTTATTATAAGGCTACATTCCAGCTGTGTCACACGAACTCCCATGTTTTATGCATAATTAATCATGTTTGGAGAACTTTGATTTAGGATTATGTTGTAGATGACTATAATTAACCTTTATTTTTCATTTGTTTTCGTGAATGTTGAGTTTCACGAAAAATGTAATTTTAAGGCTACATTGCAGCTGTTTCACGTGAATTCCCATTTTCCACCCACAATCAACCATGTTCAGAGAATTTTTTTTTAGGTTTGTGTTATAGATGACTATTAAAAATCTCTATATTCTATTGGTTTTTGTGAATGTTGAATTTCCAATGATTTAATGTCAAGTTCAATGAAAACCTTATTATAAGGCTACATTCCAGATGTGTCACGCGAACTCCCATGTTTCACGCATAATTAACCATGTTTGGAGAACTTTGATTTAGGATTATGTTGTAGATGACTATAATGAACCTTTATTTTGTATTCGTTTTTGTGAATGTTTAGTTTTCATTGATTAAATGTTGAGTGTGACGAAAAACGGGATTTTAAGGCTACATTGCAGCTATGTCATGCGAATTCCCATTTTTCACCCACAATCAACCATGCTTGGACCACTTTGATAGAGGATTGTGTTTTAAATGACTATTATGAACCTTTATTTTGTATCAGTTTTCGTGAAACTTGAATTTCCATCGATTTAATGTCGAGTTTATTGAAAACATTATTTTAAGGTTATCTCGAAACTATGTCATGCGAACTCCCATTTTTCACCCACAATCAATCATGTTTGAAGAATTTTGATTTACGATTGTGTTATAAATGACTATTAAAAATTTTATTTTCTATTGATATCTGTGAATTTTGAATTTTCATTGATTTAATGTTCAGTGCGACGAAAACCTATTTTTAAGGCTGAGTTGCAGCTTTGTCACGTGAACTCCCATTTTTCCGCTATAATCAACCATGTTTGAAGATCTTTGTTTATGATTTTGTTGTAGATAACTATTAATAACCTTTATTTTCTATCGATTTTTGTGAATGTTAAATTTTCAAGAATTTAATGTTGAGTTTGACCAAATCATGATTTCAAGGCTACGTTGCAGCTATGTCACGCGATCTCCCATTTTTCACCCACAATCAACCATGTTCGGAGAAATTTGAGTTAGGATTGTGTTGTAGATAACTATTAAGAATATTTATTTTCTATTGGTTTTTGTGAATGTTCAATTTCATTCAATTTAATGTCGAGCTAGATGAAAACATTATTTTAATGCTATGTTATAGAGGTGTCATGTAAACTCCCATTTTTCACCCATACTCAACCATCTTTGGAGAACTTTTATTTAGGATTATGTTGTAGATGGCTTTTAATAATCTATATTTTCTATCGATATGTTTAACTATTATAGTAGTTTGAATCCCACAAATTTGATTAATTGTACTTTATATAGGAAGAATATTTTGAATATTATAAAGTTACTAACTTGGATAGCTTGATGTTTACAAAGAAAAATCTAAAGGGTCATTCTATTATTTTATGGATTGAAAATCAATGGGAATGAAATAGGTGGGCTAGGCTTATAACCAACTAACTACATGGGATTGTTAATACAATAAAGTACAAACTTTTATTTTATAATTAATACTCAAATTTATTTAATAAGAATAAAATAAAATAAAATTTGACAAAGAAATATCTATTTGAAGTATTATTCTAACGAATGTTAATATTTAAAAATAACCTCAATTATCATGAACATAATTCAAGAGGTTGCTAGTTACATTAAAAGCTTAAAATAATTTATTCAATAAGAACTAAGTATTGGAAATATTCAATCAATTGATGGGACATCTAATTTCCATTAAGGTTGAAGAAAATTCCAATTACATATTTGATGAGAGATAAAATAGGAGAGGATAAAATAATATATTATTCTAGATGCAATAAATAAGAGTTGGTAGATAGGAAATTAAAGGCTGGGGTTGACATGCCAACAAGAAGTCTTCCCAATCGCGTTCCTCGGGCAAGACACCTCCTTCGCACCAGCTTGCCATTATTGTCATTTTTATCAAATGATGGCCCTTGGAGAGGTACGGGAGCCAGAGGAGTAATGAAGGGCGGCTCTTGGAGAAATGAGGCGGAGGAGAGCTTTTATGAGGTCTTCTGCTCCAACTGTTAGAGGGGTAACAACACGCAAAGAGAGCAAGATACGGGGGAGGGAGGCACTGAGACCAGGGAACAGTGGGTTCCCTTTTTGTTGAATCTCATTGCTCTGCCACGGGTATGGGAGCTCAGCGATGCAATGCCTCATTGGCTTTAGATATTTCTTCCTACGATGTAAATGCACTTGGGATTGGCTTCTTATACATGGTCTATAGAACTCTTGGACTTGGATCTTTGTGAACATGGATCCGGTAGCTAGAATTGATCGGCTCAAGGAAAATAAGAAAGGTTGGTTTTTTTTTTCCCTCCTCATCATGACCATTTAATCAGGTTCCAATTTCTTCATTCACCAAAGATCTTGTATATATAGTCAGGCTTCCACATTAGACACCATTAGGATTATAGTGCACAGGAAAAATTGTGAAAATATAGTGGAATTCGACTATAAGGAACTGGAATTCATTATGAATTGTTAAATCAAACTTTTTGTATTGTGTTATGCAATTTTGAATTTGATGTTGATTTCAAAATAGTTTTCCTACCTTGCGTATACTTGCACACCTTGCATACGTGTCTTCTAGGGCAGTTGCAACTAATGCATCTAAGAAAATTGCCCTACCATTATGCTTTGTTGGAGTTCCATACCCTGTTCCAAAGCGCTCATTCTTGCACACTCGGAAAGGATGCTAGCAAAAGTTGTGGAGTCGGGTTTACACCTGGAGACCGCATTCGCTTGAATGTTTCTAAAGTCTTTTCTACAAATCCATTTACTGCATATCCTGTTATCATGGCACTTCGCGAGACTACTGTCAAGCAATTCACGCGCCTTGTCTCTGCCTCTGCATTTTTTTAGTTTTTTAAAATTTCTGATGCATTTTGTGGAGGCATTCTGTCAAACGTTCCACATGCCTTTCCTTCTCTTATGCGTTTTATATAAATATCTACCAGGGAAATCGCAACTACAACATTTGACAATTTTTCCCCTTCCTGTATGCTTGATGGATGTTCCGACCCTGTAGCAAAGCTCCCGTTTTGGCGCGGATAGTGAGGATACTAGAAAAAGAAAAAATATAAATATAAAAAAATAAAATAATTTACAGCATATTCTTTTAGCTTTGTGGAGAATAAAACTTAAAGGATTAAGTACATAACATATCAAAAGGGTTAAAATATTATGGCATATACCTATGCTTGGTAAAAACATTGTGAGTACAACTATGATGCTTTCTAATACCACTCAATTAGTTACCTTATGGAGATTTAGGAGATCATTCAAAATAAAATTTCTAATCGTTTAAAGTTACAATACATATCTTATCCAACCTATGATTGTGTTGGGGTTACTTGTTTTGATTTGATGATTTATTATTTTTGTTAACATAAACCAAGGGTTGCGAATATGATTACTCTTTTGTTGAAAGAATTATGTTATCATTGCTTAAACCAATGAGGTTATATGAAGGATACCTTAATGAATTTTATTTTTTTCGTTATAAAATCGTAGGAATGTATTGTCTATTGGTATTGCTACTTTGTGAGGAATTGATCTTTTACAAAGTCTTCTTTATATAAAACAGCCCTCCCAAGTATATAGATAATTGTTGTTGGGTCTTAGAAATAAGAGACTCTTTTATTGATAATGTACTAAATAAATCTTAGAAATTCATCATAAGAGACTAAATATTAGAAATAGGAGACTCTTAGAAATTGTTAGAAAAGCCTATCGTTATTGATTATATTATAATCAGCAAGTCAAGAAAGATTATGGTTTGAGTATCCCTTACAAATTTTGCTAAAAACAAATAAATAAATATATTCAACATATCATTATTATATGGATATCACCAGTTGAATTATCTTCAAAATATTTTCATAAATAAATAATCTAGCCAGTAATACAAGATTTTATATCATTGAGTCGTTAAGTTTTAAGCTTTATTTTGTTTAAGAATGTCATGGCTATTGAGGTGATATATGTGGACAATGAGTCATATCTATTAGAATTTTATTTGTATTAATGAATAGTCATAAGGATAATTTTATCCTTCATGTTACAATAATTGAGGGTGTGAGACAAGATGCATATCATTTGAACAAACCTTGTTGCTAACTATGTTAGAATATAATCACAAGGAAACTTTTATTAATGATTTTATGGCCAATCAGAGTGTGGCTGGAAACCCTTAGGCATATATTTATTTATTTTGAACTCTTTCCAGATACAATAAATATGAATACACGTAATAATTATGATTTATTTGCCAATAAGGGAGGGGGGGGTGCAAGCGAGTCACTCAACTTTAAAAGTGATAGGTTATGTTAAACCCTAATTCTAAAATTAAAGTACAGGAAGAGATACCTTAAGTCTTGAAGAATGTCAAACCTAAAGCATGTGTTATCATTAATGCAAAATGGGGCGAATTAGTGCTAGTGGCCCATGTTTGAGATTATGATATATAGAGGCCATTTGAACCTACGATATAGGTAAATTTAGAACTTTCATTTCTTTACAAACTCAAAGTAAATATTCTTGGCGTATGTTTCCTAGTATATCCTTACCTAAGACACAGATCCCTGGCTTCACCTAAGTGGGTGGCAGCCGACTTTGGGACTGTCTGGGGTATTGAGCCCTAGAAAGGGTTGCGTACCCACTTTTATAGTTTATAATAAATGGAATAGTGGTGTAAGACAAATTTCAGTTGATGCTATGTTTGAGATTGATGTCAGGACACCTTTTTTTATCTAGTGGATTATATCACTCTCTTTATCCAACCATGGGTGAGATGGTTGAAGTCCAGTTGGTGAACTATGATGCCTCTGTGAATTATATACGTAGGCAAGGTTGTCTGAGATGAGCCCCCAAGGACTAGGTCTGGCCCCTAGGGTTTGTTCTCTTATTATTATATTTTAGAATCATTGTTATGTATTCTATTGGTGTAAGACCCTACTTTGTATGTACTTAATACAAGCACAAATTGTTATATGTTTTTCTTGAATTGATGATTAAATGTATTGTGGATAATAAATAAGGTGATCTTTGGCAATATTCTTGCATATCATTTTGACATTATGTTTTATTTTCATTACCATGGAAGTGGATTGCACTCGTATACCATGGAATGCAAATTAGATTCTAAATGGATTATTATATAGTTAAAGATTAGAATGTTCAACTAATAGATTAGTGTGATATAGAATTGATACTTACGATCACGTTGGTAATGTGCAGGAAGGCAACAATGTTAGCATGAGAAAGGAGAACCATGAAGAGTGAATCAAAAGACTACTTCATGAGGATATAAATTTGACCCCATTCGAGGCCTAGAAACAGGTGGAGTTAATGTATTGGAGGACTAAGGGTGTGAGGGCATATAGTTGGGATTCATGTGAGGTGTAAGTGGGGATTAGGTCTTGGAAACCCTTAGCTAAGTTTGAAACTCGGATGGAACCTTGAGTGGGCTATTAATGAGAGTTGTTGGTCAAATTTTTGGGTTAGGGTGCAAAAATAAACCCCCTAGGGTCTATACCATAGTGGTAGGGGTCAAGCAGGCATACAATAGTGCCCCAAAGACATGATTTGACCCTTGAAAAGTCTCATAATGATGAGTGACGAATTTTGAGGAGAGGATGGGGTGAAAGATGGAGGGGTTGTCCAAGTGCATGTATTTTATTTGATAAGGAAAAGACCCTCATTTATGAAGGAAAGTACACTCCGCACACCCCCATCCAAGAGTTGCAAGTTGAAACTTCTATATATTTTGAAGAAGAAGAATGAGTGGGGTGCTACCCACTTCTCCCTTTTGGAGAACTTTAGGGAAGATGCTAAAAAAAATAAAAATGAGAAGATGAGAGGAGGAGTCTTGTTGGGGAGAGAGTGATACAGATGGCTTGGTTGGAGAGGAAATGGGGATGAAAGAGTTAAATTCTAGCACCTAAAGCAAAGAGATAAGTTATATTCTTTCCATCTTCTTTTGTTTAGCTATAGCAAGAGAGTGATATGGTTGTGTGGATTTTGCTAAATATAGTGGGCAAAGTGTCTATATGAATGTGATATGAATGTTATTATATTTTCATTCCTTCCATAAAATTTTGTGAGGCCCCCATTCATCACCATGGGGCCGAAATATTCTTGCTCGGGGGTATGGCTAGAGCCCACGAGGCTCCATGATGCCATTACGGTAGGGTGGAGAGCAAACCTTAATCTACTATGTGTCCTTCATTGTATCCTTAAATCTGTTTGTAATATGGAAAGTTGGTGTTTATAAGTACATGTAAGAGAGTGGAGAAGAGAAAGTTCCATTAATGTGATTTCTTTTCTTGATTTAGATTTAAAATGGATGAGCATCCACTAAATCTCCATTGAATACCTCCATGCTAGTTATTTGTAACGAAAATCTGTTTAAATCTGAG
This sequence comes from Sequoiadendron giganteum, assembly GCA_007115665.2. NCBI lineage: Eukaryota > Viridiplantae > Streptophyta > Pinopsida > Cupressales > Cupressaceae > Sequoiadendron > Sequoiadendron giganteum. The sequence continues at coordinate 418,347,231 of CM021101.1, read as the reverse complement.
AGTTTAAGGCTGGAACTTCATAGTCTATGCAAAATGGGTACGTAGTGTTGTAGTTTGAAATACACGGGTTGTGCAGTAGAGAAGAAATGTAATAATCTGTCAAAAGAGGGCCATGAGAAACTAGTGTAATTTAATACAATGAGCTTTATATTAAATTTTAATAAGCTCAAGAATGATGATCATTGTTTTCTTCTTTGGGAGAATTGAATGAATCCATTCCGTGTGTGTATGTGTTGAAGCATAAAATTTCTATCATACAGTATCTATTTTCTTAATGAAACACCATACTTCAAAATAAATAACTAAATAAATATATGTTACTAGGCACAGATGGTGGAACCAGACTTCTACATCATCCACCAAGAAAACCAACAAAAAGAAAAGAGAAAAGAAAGGGACTTTGAAATGGATCTCTGAGTATTTGCACTTCGCACCTATAGGATGACACGATGATAAAATATTTATCCTTTAATTCTTAATTAATCAGTACTCTGCATTTTAGTTCAATCGAAATGAGATGAATAATACAGTGGCTATGTCTCTGTTTATTTGGTGTTTTTGGTACTAATGTTTAAATTTCCCATCTAGTAATCATACACTATGGCACATAAATATTAATATTTTTTATTTATAAGAAAGTAATGCCTCCAATGAGGACAATGCGTTGAACCAGAGAACTTAATGTTGATACTAATAGTTTGCAGAGCTTACCCCTGGCCGCCATTGCACTATAATGGTTTGTTTTTCCCTCTATTCATGAAATAAAGCTAACGAAGTAGTAAACATAGGATGGGACTTTCTCTCATCATCCTGGTGCAACCCACATGCGCAATGGTTATCGCTCACCTAAAACCGTTCCTCCCAAGCTCTCAGGCGCCTCATGCAGGAAAGGTAGAGGCTCTGTCTCTACTACTATCCTCGGTGCAATATGGGGAAATTGGTCATTCATTGATTTAGCCGATAGGCTATCGTTGTAGGCGTAGCTTTAGCCTGGTGAATTGTCTCATGTCGTCATACCACTATTCGGTGGTCATTAAACTGCAAAGCAGTTGATGGTCGCAATGGTGTAAGGCAGTGAGGCAGGTGGTTTGGAAATGGATGGTCTCAATGGGGATCCATCCATTCTCCCCAACTCCGTGTACCCTGCAACCAAAAGCAAGAAAATAAAATAAAATAGAAATCAGTCATGCTATCTGGTAAGACGTCAAACCAGATGAATAAAAGAGGAACAAAACAAGGCATTGTCAACCGCGACAAGTAACTTACCTCAATTTTTGACCAAGCTATGCCATGGCAAAGGAAGATGAAGAATATCAAGTTCTGAGGTGGTCGATCTTTGAGCTCGAGAGAAGTGTACGTTTGTCCAAGATTAATTGGTTGATAAAGATTTACTGCGTAGACTAAATCGTTGGTCTAACATCGGTCGATATAGGAAACTGTATAACATTTGTTTTTACACAAAAACATTAATTGTGTGATAATAGTTTTGAGCAAGTGTTAGGTGAAAGTAGAAGAAAAAAAAGGTGCAAGACGTGTGCCCTTTGAAATGAAAAGTTAATGAAGTAGAATAGAGGCTAGGCATGGTCCGTCAAATCCTAGTCGTGATGATTAGACTGGTATATGATGTTGCCCATCACACCAATTAATTGCTAGCAATTCAGGATGAGATTTCAGTCGAATGCAGGAAGAACAGCTTAGCGTGTGGACTCAGAACTGTCACTAATAAATATGTCGTGTATCAGTAGGAGTGACAGTAGCTTGTTATGCAAGAATGTGATCTCTCAGCGACCAACTAATCTCCTTACCATAAAGGCGTACACCATAATGGCTTTCATACTTTTTAAACAACAGCAAGCAGAAATGGGGATTATAGCGTTTATATGCATGTTAAAATTGAATGCCAATAATTATATTTTTTTTTTATGAACTCAATATCAACGGTAGCATGAATGTGGTGAGCTAAGTAATGATTAAAGTTTGAACTTTCATTGAAGCCAGTTCCACCATCCCCTCTTAACTGCTGAGATTAAATTCCTTTCGTTAGCTTGCTTGGTACCCTGCTCACAAATTGACAGTGGCTCAATGGAAGATCAAGGTACAGAAATCATCAAGATTACTACTGCAAGAATTAAATGTGTCTTCTTCCTCTTTATTAATTGTTAAGCAGGAGCCCTGGTACATTTTATTCATGGTGAATATCTGCACAGCTGCACACGGTTGGCAGATAAGAGGATGTGCTAACAACGTATTGCATGGACATTTGGTATTGACAAAAATCTGTGCATTAATTACACATACCTAAATATTCCACTTATTGGTTAAATCTAGTTTATTCTTGTTCTTCCACTATTACGGTTAAAATATAAAATAAGATAAAAATCAAATAATATACGTACTCCGTCTAGGTAGCGGTAAATGGAAGCACCACTTGGTAATGAGAATAATGCCTTAAACTTCTGTCGGGGCGGTGTGAACAGTTGAGCTATAACAGCGATGTCAGTGAATGTATAAACATCAACGCTAATATCATTGAGGATAAGGGTTGGTAAAATGCTAATACCAATAAAGAAAACAATTAAATAACAATTACTCATCCTCCTGATTAGATCACTCCTTCCGCTGTCTTGAAAACTCAGCCGTCCAAATTGAAGCTGTGAGAATCTACAAAAAAAATAAAAATTAAATTAAATAAAATAAGTCTCCTTACTAAGACTATCAACAAATCCCTTCTATTTGAATCGCGTACAATAATAGCATTCTACTCCACGCACCAATTCAGGAAATTGCAACATGGGTAACACAAGTTACGTTGGTGAAAATAATAAAGACTTCTGATGTAAAAAAATATATATTAAAATCTGTCTCACGTGATAATGGAGATTTCATTAGAGGGGATATATCCCACCCTCTAAAAATAGAGATTTTAATGAATTAAATAATATATCATATGAGGATAAAGGTTAGAATTAGTAGAGTTTCTTTAAAAAGAGAAATATAGAAACCTTCCCTTCATTCGAGGTCCTCTTCCCTCACTCTAAAAGAAATTAATATTATATGTAAAAGAATTAATGTATAAATTTATATGCATATGTTAATTTCTAATCTATAGTTTTTTTTTTAAAATTAACTTTTTAGAGTGAGTATGTATATATATAGTTAAATTAATAATAATGAAACAAAATGAATATTATGTATGATATGTAAATAGTTAAATGAATAATAATTAAAATAATAGTATTATTATCATGGAATATATATAAAATTTGCAATTAAAAATTAGGTAAGTGGTAAATTTAAATGTTATTGGATACTACCATTGTATATACTATCAGGAACAAATATTATCACCATTAATATTACTTCGAAAATCTTGATATTAATAGTAAGAGGGGTATTAGTATATAAGGGCCAAAGAGGTATTAGGGAGTGTAAAGGTTTATGTATGCGATTTAACTTGGTAATTGGAATTGTTGCCTTTTACCATGATGTTTTTTAAAAAAAGAAAGTATATTTATATGATGTTGGTAATAAGAATATCGATGACGATATGAAGGTTAACCTTATCTTGTTGTCTTAAATAAGAATGGATGTGCATTAAGAAATAATAGTGCCATCAATCGATCTTAAAATTTCATCGAGGATTAATACGAGCAACTGTAACATGTGGTTTTTAATACTTAACATCTGACTTGGTTTAGCAAACTTTAGGTTGAGATGTTCTAGTACTAGTAGCCTTATCACTGATGCCAACAATCTCTATTAATTCAACATCATCACTCCGTGATAATCTTGAAACTAGGATCCTCTCCTTTGTCATTCAAAGGTGTGCAGGGTGGTCTTTGCATACCGACTTATGTTGTAACCCCACTCCCCACTTTTAGGCGATGTGTCAAGTTGACATTGCATGAGATACACCTATCGATGTGTAAAATATGTGACCATGCTCATGACTATTGGTCAATACAATTTACTTGTTTAGGGTTTATCAAAAAAAAAAAAAATTGGTTGGTTTTTCTAGTGAAAATTTATGGGCATGACAATTGGTTACCAAATGTCTAGTCTTATGTTTGTGATTGTCCTAGAATTAGTTGTACTATCTAAGTCTGCCTTAATAATGTGAACTCAATGTCTCCCTTTGATTCCCCACCATTGATTGTTTAAGCCACTTAGCTATCAAACTAAAATGTTATAGTTGATAATTAGTTGAAAGTTGTACGCCTTCATGTAGTACATGTTTTTGGAAGAAAACTTTGAGATTTTTACAAGCGTATGTGAACGAAATTTTAAATTAGTGTTTTGTTTTGAACTTTATTTTGGTGTAAAGTTTTGGGCATTAAAGTTTCACGCATAATTAACCATGTTTGATGAACTTCGATTTAGGATTATGTTGTAGATGACTATAATGAACCTTTATTTTGTATTCATTTTCGTGAATGTTGAGTTTCCATTCATTAAATGTTGAGTTTGACGAAAAACGTGATTTTAAGGCTACATTGCAGCTGTGTCACGCGAATTACCATTTTTGACCCACAATCAACCAAGTTTGGAGAATTGTGATAGAGGATTGTGTTTTAATTGACTATTAAGAAACTTTATTTTCTATCAGTTTTCGTGAATCTTGAATTTCCATCGATTTAATGTCGAGTTTATTGAAAACATTATTTTAAGGTTATCTTGAAACTGTGTCATGCGAACTCCCATTTTTCTCTCACACTCAATCATGTTTGGAGAATTTTGATTTAGGATTGTGTTATAGATGACTATTAAAATATTTATTTTCTATTGATTTTTGTGAATTTTTATTTTGATTGATTTAATGTTGAATTAGGATTGTGTTGTAGATGATTATTAAGAACGTTTAATTTTTATCAATTTTTGTGAATGTTGAATTTCCATTGATTTAATCTCGAGTTAAACTAAAATTTTATTTTAAGGCTATGTTGTAGCTTTCTCACGCAAACTCTATTTTTTCACCCACATTCAACCATCTTTGGAGAAATTTGATTTGAGATTGTGTTGTAGAAGACTATTAAGAACATTTATTTTCTATTGGTTTTCGCGAATGTTTAATTTCCATCAATTAAATGTCGAGTTCGATAAATATGAAATTTTAAGAATATGTTGCAAATATGTCAACGAACTCACATTTTTCACCCAGAATCAACCATGTTTGGAGAAATTTTTGTTAGGTTTGTGTTATAGATGACTATTAAGAATCTCTATATTCTATTGGTTTTCGTGAATGTTGAATTTCCAATGATTTAATGTAGAGTTCAATGAAAACCTGATTATAAGGCTACATTCCAACTGTGTCATGCGAACTCCCATTTTCACGCATAATTAACCATGTTTGGAGAAATTTGATTTAGGATTATGTTGTAGATGACTATAATGAAGCTTTATTTTGTATTCATTTTCGTGAATGTTGAGTTTCCATTGATTAAATGTTGAGTCTGATGAAAAACGCGATTTTAAGGCTTCATTGCATTTGTGTCACGCGAATTCCCATTTTTCACCCACAATAAACCATGTTTGGAGAACTTTGATAGAGGATTGTATTTTAAATGACTATTAAGAACCTTTATTTTCTATCAGTTTTTGTGACTTTTGAATTTCCATTGATTTAATGTCGAGTTTACTAAAAATATTATTTTAAGGTTATCTTGAAACTGTGTGATGCGAACTCCCATTTTTCACCCACAGTCAATCATGTTTGGAAATTTTTTATTTAGGATTGTGTTATAGATGACTATTAAAATATTTATTTTCTATTGATTTTTGTGAATTTTGAATTTTCATTGATTTAATGTTGAGTTCGACGAAAACCTATTTTTAAGGCTGAGTTGTAGCTTTGCCACATGAACTCCCATTTTTTTAGCTATAATCCACCATGTTTGAAGATCTTTCTTTAGGATTGTGTTGTAGATAACTATTAATAACCTTTATTTTCTATTGGTTTTTCTGAATATTGAATTTTCAAGGATTTAATGTCGAGTTTGACCAAATCATGATTTTAAGGCTACGTTGTAGCTGTGTCACGCGATCTCCCATTTTTCACCCACAATCAACCATGTTTGGAGAACTTTGATTTAGGATTGTGTTGTAGATGACAATTAAGAATCTTTATTTTCTATTGGTTTTTGTGAATGTTCAATTTCATTCAATTTAATGTCGAGTTAGATGAAAACCTAATTTTAACGCTACATTACAGAGGTGTCATGCAAATTCCCATTTTTCACCCATACTCAACCATCTTTGGAGAACATTGATTTAGTATTATGTTGTAGATGACTTTTAGCAAACTTTATTTTCTATCGATTTTTGTGAATGTTGATTTTTCATCGATTTAATGTTGAGTTCGACGGAAACCTAATTTTAAGGTTGAGTTGTAGCTTTGTCATGTGAATTCCCAATTTTCACACGAACTCCCAATTTTCACCGACAATAAATCATCTTTGGAGAACTTTGAATTAGGATTGTGTTGTAGATGACTATTAAGAACCTTTAATTTTTATCAATTGTTGTGAATAAAGAATTTCCGTCGATTTAATCTCGAGTTAAAGTAAAACTTTATTTTAAGGCTATGTTGTAGCTTTCTCACGCGAACTCTAATTTTTCACCCACATTCAACCATGTTTGGAGAACATTGATTTCGTATTGTGTTGTTGAAGACTATTAAGAACAATTATTTTCTATTGGTTTTCGCGAATGCTTAATGTCCATCGATTAAATGTTGAGTTCGATGAATACCTAATTTTAAGGCTGCGTGGAAAATGTGTCAATGAACTCGCAATTTTCACCCACAATCAACCATGTTTTTAGAAATTTTTGTTAGGTTTGTGTTGTAGATGACTATTAAGAATCTCTATATTCTATTGGTTTTCATGAGTGTTGAATTTCCAATGATTTAATGTCGAGTTCAATGAAAACGTGATTATAAGGCTACATTCCATCTGTGTCATGCGAAATCCCATGTTTCACACATAATTAACCATGTTTGGAGAACTTTGATTTAGGATTATGTTGTAGATGACTAGAATGAACTTTTATTTTGTATTCGTCTTCATGAATGTTGAGGTTCCATTGATTAATTGTTGAGTTTGACAACAAAAGTGATTTTAAGGCTACATTTCAACTGTGTCACGCGAATTCCCATTTTTCACCCACAATCAACCATGTTTGGAGAACTTTGATTTAGGATTATGTTGTAGATGACTATAGTGAACCTTTATTTTGTATTCTTTTTCGTGAATGTTGAGTTTCCATTGATTAAATGTTGAGTTTGATGAAAAACACGATTTTAAGGCTACATTGCATTTGTGTCATGCAAATTCCCATTTTTCACCCACAATAAACCATGTTTGGAGAAATTTGATAGAGGATTGTGTTTTAAATGACTATTAAGAACCTTTATTTTCTATCAGTTTTGGTGGATCTTGAATTTCCGTCGATTTAATGTGCAGTTTATTGAAAACTTTATTTTAAGGCTTTTTTCAAACTGTGTCATGCGAACTCCCATTTTTCACCCACAATCAATCATGTTTGGAGAATTTTGATTTAGGATTGTGTTATCGATGAGTATTAAAATATTTCTTCTTTTCTACCGATTTCTGTGAATTTTGAATTTTCATTGATTTAAGGTTGAGTTTGACGAAAACCTATTTTTAAGGCTGAGTTGCAGCTTTGTCAAGTGAACTCCCATTTCTTCAGCTATAATCAACCATGTTTGAAGATATTTGTTTAGGATTGTGTTGTAGATAACTATTAATAAACTTTATTTTCTATCGATTTTTGTGAATGTTGAATTTTCAAGGATTTAATGTTGAGTTTGACCAAATCATGATTTCAAGGCTACGTTGCAGTTATGTCACGCGATCTCCCATTTTTCACCCACAATCAACCATGTTTGGAGAACTTTGATTTAGGATCGTGTTTTAAATGACGATTAAGAACCTTTTATTTCTATCAGTTTTCGTGAATCTTGAATTTCCATCGATTTAATGTCGTGTTTATTAAAATATTATTTTAAGGCTATTTTGAGACTGTGTCATGCGAACTCCAATTTTTCACCCACACTCAATCATGTTTGGAAAATTTTGATTTAGGATTGTGTTATAGATGACTATTAAAATATTTATTTTCTATCGATTTCTGTGAATTTTGAATTTTCATTGATTTAATGTTGAGTTCGATGAAAACCTATATTTAAGGCTGAGTTGCAGCTTTGTCACGTGAACTCCCATTTTCTCAGCTATAATCAACCATGTTTGAAGATATTTGTTTAGGATTGTGTTGTAGATAACTATTAATAACCTTTATTTTCTATCGGTTTTTGTTAATGTTGAATTTTCAAGGATTTAATGTCAAGTTTGACCATATCATTATTTCAAGGCTACGTTGCTGCTATGTCACACGATCTCACATTTTTCACCCACAATCAACCATGTTTGGAAAACTTTGATTTAGGATTGTGTTGTAGATGACTATTAAGAATGTTTATTTTCTATTGGTTTTCGTGAATGTTCAATTTCATTCAATTTAATGTCGAGTTACACGAAAACCTAATTTTAACACTATGTTACAGAGGTGAGATGCAAACTCCCATCTTTGGAGAACTTTTATTTAGGATTATGTTATAGATGAGTTTTAATAATCTTTATTTTCTATCAGTTTTTGTGAATGTTGATTTTTTGTCAATTTAATGTTGAGTTCGACGAAAACCTAATTTTAAGGCTGAGTTGCAGCTTTGTCACGTGAATTCCCATTTTTCAGACATAATCAACCATGTTTGAAGAATGTTGATTTAGTATTTTGTTGTAGATAACGATTAATAACCTTTATTTTCTATCAGTTTTCGTGGATGTTGAATTTTCATTGATTCAATGTTGAGTTTGATGAAATTGTTATTTCAATGGTACGTTGCAGCTGTGTCACATGAACTCCGAATTTTCACTGACAATAAATCATGTTTGGAGAACATTGAATTAGGATTGTGTTGTAGATGACTATTAAGAACCTTTACTTTTTATCAATTTTTGTGAATGTTGAATTTCCATCTATTTAATCTCGAGTTAAACTAAAACTTTAATTTAAGTCTATGTTGTAGCTTTCTCATGCGAACTCTAATTTTTCACCCACATTCAACCATGTTAGGAGAACTTTGATTTCGGATTGTGTTGTTGAAGACTATTTAAAGCATTTATTTTCTATTGCTTTTCACGAATGTTTAATTTCCATTGATTAAATGTCGAGTTCGATGAATACATAATTTTAAGGCTGCGTTGCAAATGTGTCAACGAACTCGCATTTTTCACCCACAATCAACCATGTTTGGAGAACTTTGATAGAGGATTGTGTTTTAAATGACTTTGAAGAACTTCTATTTTCTATTATATTTCGTGAATATTGAATTTCCATCGATTCAATGTCGAGTTTATTGAAAACATTATTTTAAGGTTATCTCGAAATTGTGTCATGCGAACTCTTATTTTTCAACCACTATGAATCATGTTTGGAGAATTTTGATTTAGGATTGTGTTATAGATGACTACTAAAATATTTATTTTCATTGATTTAATGTTGAGTTTGACGAAAACCTATTTTTAAGGTTGAGTTGCAGTTTTGTTACGTCAACTCCCATTTTTTCAGCTATAATCAACCATGTTTAAAGATCTTTGTTTAAGATTGTGTTTTAGATAACAATTAATACACTTTGTTTTCTCTCAGTTTTTGTGAATGTTGAATTTTCAAGGATTTAATGTCGAATTTGACCAAATCATCATTTCAAGGCTACATTGCAGCTGTGTCATGCGATCTCCCATTTTTCACCCACAATCAACCATGTTTTGAGAATTTTGATTTAGGATTGTGTTGTAGATGATTATTAAGAATCTTTATTTTCTATTGGTTTTCGTGAATGCTCAATTTCATTCAATTTAATGTCGAGTTAGACAAAAATCTAATTTTAATGCTATCTTACAAAGGTATCATGCAAACTCCTATTTTTCACCCATACTCAACCATCTTTCGAGAAATTTGATTAAGGATTATGTTGTAGATGACTTTTAATAATCTTTATTTTCTATCGGTTTTTGTGAATGTTGATTTTTCGTCGATTTAATGTTGCGTTCGCAGAAACCTAATTTTAAGGTTCAGTTGCAACTTTGTCAAGTGAATTCCCATTTTTTAGAGATAATTCATGTTTGAAGAACTTTGATTTAATATTGTGTTGTAGATAACTATTAATAACCTCTATTTTCTATCAGTTTTCGTGAATGTTGAGTTTGATGAAATCGGGATTTCAAGGGTACGTTGCAGCTGTGTCACACGAACTTCCAATTTTCACTGGCAATAAATCATGGTTGAGAAACTTTGAATTAGGATTGTGTTGTAGATGACTATTAAGAACATTTAATTTTTATCAATTTTTGTGAATGTTGAATTTCCATCTATTTAATCTCGAGCTAAACTGAAACTTTATTTTAAGGCAATGTTGTAGCTTTCTCATGCAAACTCTAATTTTTTGCCCGCATTCAACCATGTTTGGAGAAATTTGATTTCGGATTGTGTTGTGGAAGACTATTAAGAACATTTATTTTCTATTGGTTTTTGCGAATGTTTAATTTCCATCAATTAAATGTCGAGTTCGATGAATACCTAATTTTAAGGCTGCGTTGCAAATGTGCCAACGAACTCGCATTTTTCACCCATAATCAACCTTGTTTGGATAATTTTTTGTTAAGTTTGTGTTATAGATGACTATTAAGAATCTCTATATTGTATTGGTTTTCGTGAATGTTGAATTTCCAATGATTTAATGTCGAGTTCAATGAAAACCTGATTATAAGGCTACATTCCAGCTGTATCACGAGAACTCCCATGTTTCACACATAACTAACCATGTTTGGAGAACTTTGATTTAGGATTATTTTGTAGATGACTATAATGAACTTTTATTTTGTATTCATTTTAGTGAATGTTGAGTTTCCATTGATTAAATGCTGAGTTTGACAAAAAATGTGATTTTAAGGCTACATTGCAGCTGTATCATGCGAATTCCCATTTTTCACCCATAATCAACCATGTTTGGAGAACTTTGATAGAGGATTGTGTTTTAAATGACTATTAAGAACATTTATTTTCTATCAGATTTTGTGAATGTTTAATTTCCATCAATTAAATGTCGAGTTTGATGAATACCTAATTTTAAGGTTTCGTTGCAAATGTGTCAACGAACTCGCATTTTTAACGCACAATCAACCATGTTTGCATAAATTTTTGTTAGGTTTGTGTTATAGATGACTATTAAGAATCTCTATATTCTATTGGTTTTCGTGAATGTTAAATTTCCAATGATTTAATGTCGAATTCAACGAAAACTTGATTATAAAGCTACTTTCCAGCGGTGTCATGTGAACTCCCATCTTTCATATATAATTAACCGTGTTTGGAGATCTTTGATATTGGATTATCTTGTAGATGATCATAATGAACCTTTATTTTATATTCATTTTCGTGAATGTTGAGTTTTTCTATTGATTAAATGTTTAGTTTGACAACAAACATGATTTTAAGGCTACATTGCAGCTATGTCATGCGAATTCTAATTTTTCACCCATAATCAACTATGTTTGGAGAACTTTGATAGAGGATTATGTTTTAAATGACTATTAAGAACCTTTATTTTCTATCAGCTTTCGTGAATCTTGAATTTTCATCGATTTAATGTGGAGTTTATTGAAAACATTATTTTAAGGTTATTTTGAAACTGTGTCATGCGAACTTCCATTTTTCACCCACAATCAATCATGGTTGGATAATTTTTATTTAGGATTGTATTATAGATGACTATTAAAATATTTATTTTCTATCGATTTTTGTGAATTTTGAATTTTCATTGATTTAATGTTGAGTTCGATGAAAAACCTATTTTTAAGGCTGAGTTGCAGCTTTGTCATGTGAACTCCCATTTTTTCAACTATAATCAACCATGTTTGATGATATTTTTTTAGGATTGTGTTGTAGATAACTAGTAATAACCTTTCTTTTCTATCAATTTTTGCGAATGTTGAATTTTGAAGGATTTAATGTTGAGTTTGACCAAATCATGATTTCAAGGCTACGTTGCAATTGTGTCACGCAATCTACCATTTTTCACCCACAATCAACCATGTTTGGAGAACTTTGATTTAGGATTGTGTTGTAGATGACTATTAAGAATCTTTATTTTCTATTGATTTTCGTGAATGTTCAATTTCGTTCAATTTAATGTTGAGTTTGACGAAAACCTAATTTTAACGCTATGTTACAGAGGTGTCATGGAAACTCGCATTTTTCACCCATACTCAACCATCTTTCGAGAACTTTGATTTAGGATTATGTTTTAGATGACTTTTAATTATCTTTATTTTGTATTGATTTTTGTGAATGTTGATTTTTCATCAATTTAATGTTGAGTTTGACGGGAAACCTAATTTTAAGGCTGAGTTGCAGCTTTGTCACGTGAATTCCCATTTTTCAGACATAATCAAACATGTTTGAAGAACTTTGATTTAGTAATGTGTTGTGGATAACTATTAATAACCTTTATTTTCTATCTGTTTTCGTGAATATTGAATTTTCATTGATTTAATGTTGAGTTTGATGAAATGACGATTTCAAGGGTACGTTGCAGTTGTGTCACATGAACTCCCAATTTTCACCAGAAATAAATCATGTTTGGAGAACTTTGAATTAGGATTGTGTTGTAGATGACTATTAAGAACCTTTAATTTTTATCAATTTTTGTGAATGTTGAATTTCCATTGATTTAATCTCGAGTTAAACTAAAACTTTATTTTAAAGCTATGTTGTAGCTTTTTCTCATGCGAACTCTAATTTTTCACCCACATTCAACCATGTTTGGAGAACTTTGGTTTCGAATTGTGTTGTAGAAGACTATTAAGAACATTTATTTTCTGATGGTTTTTGTGAATGTTTAATTTGCATAGATTAAATGTCGAGTTCGATGAATACCTAATTTTAAGGCTACGTTGCAAATGTGTCAACGAACTCGTAGTTGTCACCCACAATCAACCATGCTTGGAGAAATTTTTATTAGGTTTGTGTTATAGATGACTATTAACAATCTCTATATCCTATTGGTTTTCGTGAATGTTGAATTTCCAATGATTTAATATCGAGTTCAATGAAGACCTGATTATAAGGCTACATTGCCGCTATGTCACGTGAACTCCCGTGTTTCACGCATAATTAACCATGTTTGGAGAACTTTAATTTAGGATTATGTTGTAGATGACTATAATGAACAATTATTTTGTATTTGTTTTCGTCAATGTTGACTTTCCATTGATTAAATGTTGAGTTTGACGATAAACGTGATTTTAAGGGTACATTGTTGTTGTGTCACGCGAATTCCCATTTTTCACTCACAATAAACCGTGTTTAGAGAACTTTGATAGAGGATTATGTTTTAAATGACTATTAAGAACCTTTATTTTCTATCAGTTTTCGTGAATCTTGAATTTCGATCGATTTAAAGTCGAGTTTAGTGAAAACATTATTTTAAGGCTATCTTGAAACTGTGTCATGCGAACTCCCATTTTTTCTGCTATAATCAACCATATTTGAAGATCTTTGTTTAGGATTGTGTTGTAGATAACTATTAATAACCTTTCTTTTCTATCAATTTTTGTGAATGTTGAATTTTCAAGGATTTAATGCCGAGTTTGACCAAATCATGATTTCGAGTCTACATTCCAGTTGTCTCATGCGATATCCCATTTTTCACCCACAATCAAACATGTTTGGAGAACTTTGATTTAGGATTGTGTTGTAGATGACTATTAAGAATCTTTATTTTCTATTGGTTTTCGTGAATGTTCAATTTCATTCAACTTAATGTCGAGTTAGATGAAAACCTAATTTCAACACTATGTTACAGATGTGCCATGCAAACTCCCATTTTTCACCCATACTCAACCATCTTTGGAGAACTTTGATTAAGGATTATGTTGTAGATGACTTTTAATAATCTTTATTTTCTATCAATTTTTATGAATGTTGATTTTTCGTCGATTTAATGTTGAGTTCGACGGAAACCTAATTTTAAGGTTTAGTTGCAGCTTTGTCACGTGAATTCCCATTTTTCAAACATAATCGACCATGTTTGAAGAACTTTGATTTAGTATTGTGTTGTAGATAACAATTAATAACCTTGTTTTTCTATAAGTTTTCGTGAATGTTGACTTTTCATTGATTTAATGTTGAGTTTGATGAAATCGTGATTTCAAGGGTACGTTGCAGCTGTTGCACATGAACTCCCAATTTTCACCGACGATAAATCATGTCTGGAGAACTTTGAATTAGGATTGTGTTGTAATGATTATTAAGAACCTTTAAGTTTTATCAATTTTTGTGAATGTTGAATTTCCATCGATTTAATCTCGAGTTAAACTAAAACTTTATTTTAGGGCTATGTTGTATCTTTCTCACACGAATTCTAATTTTTCACCCACATTCAACCATGTTTGGAGAATTTTGATTTTGGATTGTGTTGTAGAAGACTATTAAGAACATTTATTTTCTATTTGATCTCGCAAATGTTTAATTTCCATCGATTAAATATTGAGTTAGATGAATACCTAATTTTAACGCTGCGTCGCAAATGTGTCAACAAACTCGCATTTTTCACCCACAATCAACCATGTTTTGAGAATTTTTTGTTAGGTTTTTCGTTATAGATGACTATTAAGAATATCTATATTCTATTGGTTTTCGTGAATGTTAAATTTCCAATGATTTAATGTCGAATTCAATGAAAACCTGATTATATGGCTACATTCCAGCTGTGTCACGTGAACTCACATGTTTCACACATAATTAACCATGTTTGGAGAACTTTGATTCCGGATTATATTGTAAATGACAATAATGAAACTTTATTTTGTATTCGTTTTCGTGAATGTTGAGTTTCCATTGATTAAATGTTGAGTTTGACGAAAAACACGATTTGAAGGCTACATTGTAGCTTTGTCACGCGAATTCCCATTTTTCACCCATAATCAACCATGTTTGGAGAACTTTGATAGAGGATTGTGTTTTAAATGACTATTAAGAACCTTTATTTTCTATCAGTTTTCGTGAATCTTGAATTTCCATCGATTTAATGTCGAGTTTATTGAAAACATTATTTTAAATTTATATTGAAACTGTGTTATGCAAACTCCCATTTTTCACCCACAATCAATCATGTTTGGAGAATTTTGATTTAGCATTGTGTTATACATGACTATTAAAATATTTATTTTCTATCGATTTTTGGGAATTTTGAATTTTCATTGATTTAATGTTGAGTTCAACGAAAACCTATTTTTAAGGCTAAGTTGCAGCTTTGTCACCAGAACTCCCATTTTTTCAGCTGTAATGAACCATGTTTGAAGATCTTTGTTTCGGATTGTGTTGTAGATAACTATTAATAACCTTTATTTTCTATCGGTTTTTGTGAATGTTGAATTTTCAAAGATTTAATGTCGTGTTTGACCAAACCATTATTTCAAAGCTACGTTGCAGCTGTGTCACGCGATCTCCCATTTTTCACCCATAATCAACCATGTTTGGAGAAATTTTTGTTAAGTTTGTGTTATACATGACTATTAAGAATCTCTATATTCTATTGGTTTTCGTGAATGTTTAATTTCCAATGGATTAATGTTGAGTTCAATGAAAACCTGATTATAAGGCTATATTCCAGCTGTGTCATGCGAATTTCCATTTTTCACCCACAATCAATCATGTTTGGAGAAGTTTGGTAGAGGATTGTGTTTTAAATGACTATTAAAATCCATGTTTGAAGATCTTTGTTTAAGATTGTGTTGTAGATAACTATTAATAACCTTTATTTTCTATTGGTTTTTTTGAATGTTGAATTTTCAAGGATTTAATGTCGAGTTTGACCAAATCATGATTTCAAGGCTACGTTGCAGCTATATCACGCGATTTCCCATTTTTCACCCACAATCAACCATGTTTGGAGAACTTTGATATAGGATTGTGTTGTAGATGACTATTAAGAATCTTTATTTTCTATTGGTTTTCCTGAATGTTCAATTTCATTCAATTTAATGTCGAGTTACAGGAAAACCTAATTTTAACACTATTGTTACAGAAGTGTCATGCAAACTCCCATTTTTCACCCATACTCAACCATCTTTCGAGAACTTTGATTTAGGATTATGTTTTAGATGACTTTTAATAATCTTTATTTTGTATCGATTTTTGTGAATGTTGATTTTTCATCAATTTAATGTTGAGTTCGGTAGGAAAACCTAATTTTAAGGCTGAGTTGCTGCTTTGTCATGTGAATTCCCATTTTTCAAACATAATCAACCATGTTTGAAGAACTTTGATTTAGTATTGTGATGTAGATAACTATTAATAACCTTTATTTTCTATCTGTTTTCATGAATATTGAATTTTCATTGATTTAATGTTGAGTTTGATGAAATCATGATTTCAATGGTACGTTGCAGCTGTGTCACATCAACTCCCAATTTTCACCAAATTAAGAGCTTTGAATTAGGATTGTGTTGTAGATGACTATGAAGAACCTTTAATTTTTATTAAGTTTTGTGAATGTTTGAATTTCTATCGATTTAATCTCGTGTTAAACTAAAACTTTATTTTAAAGCTATGTTGTAGCTTTTTCTCATGCGAACTCTAATTTTTCACCCACATTCAATCATGTTTGGAGAACTTTGATTTCGGAATGTGTTGTAGAAGACTATTAAGAACATTTATTTTTTATTGGTTTTCACGAATGTTTAATTTCCATCGATTAAATTTCGAGTTCAATGAATACCTAATTTTAAGGCTACATTGCAAATGTGTCAACAAACTCGCATTTTTCACCCACAATCAACCATGTTTCCAGAAATTTTTGTTAGGTTTGTGTTATATATGACTATTAATAATCTCTATATTCTATTGGTTTTCATGAATGTTGAATTTCCAATGATTTAATGTCGAGTTGAATGAAAACCTGATTATAAGGATACATTCCAGCTCTGTGTCACATGAAATCCCGTGTTTCACACATAATAACCATGTTTGGAGAAATTTGATTTTGGATTATGTTGTAGATGACTATAATGAACCTTTATTTTGTATTCATTTTCGTGAATGTTGAGTTTTCATTGTTTAAATGTTGAGTTTGATGAGAAACATGATTTTAAGGCTACATTGCAGCTGTGTCACGTGAATTCCCATTTTTCACCCACAATCAACCATGTTTGGAGAACTTTGATAGAGGATTGTGTTAAAAATGACTATTAAGAACCTTTATTTTCGATCAGTTTTCGTGAATCATTAAATTCCATCGATTTAATGTCGAGTTTATTGAAAACATTATTTTTAAAGTTATCCTGTAACTATGTCATGCGAACTCCCATTTTTCACCCACAATCCATCATGTTTAGAGAATTTTGATTTAGGATTGTGTTATAGATGTCTATTATAACATTTATTTTCTATTGATTTCTGTGAATTTTGAATTTTCATTGATTTAATGATGAGCTCGACGAAAACCTATTTTTAAGGCTAAGTTGCAGCTTTGTCATGTGAACTCCCATTTTTTCAGCTATAATCAACCATGTTTGACGATCTTTGTTTAGGATTGTGTTGTAGATAACTATTAATAACATTTATTTTCTATTGGTTTTTCTGAATGTTGTATTTTCAAAGATTTAATGTCGAGTTTGACCAAATCATCATTTCATGGCTACGTTGTAGTTGTGTCACGTGATCTCCCATTTTTCACCCACAATCAACCATGTTTGGAGAACTTTGATTTAGGATTGTGTTGTAGATGACTATTAAGAGTCTTTATTTTTTATTGGTTTTCGTGAATGTTCAATTTCATTCAATTTAATGTCGAGTTAGAGTAAAACCTAATTTTAACGCTATGTTATAGAGGTGCCATGCAAACTCCCATTTTTAACGCATACTCAACCATCTTTGGAGAACATTGATTTAGGATTATGTTGTAGATGACTTTTAATAATCTTTATTTTATATCGAATTTTGTGAATGTTGATTTTTCGTCGATCTAATGTTTAGTTCGACGGAAACCTAATTTTAAGGCTGAGTCACAGCTTTATCACGTGAATTCCTATTTTTCAAACATAATCAACCATGTTTGAGGAACTTTGATTTAGTATTGTGTTGTAGATAACTATTAATAACCTTTATTTTCTACCAGTTTTCCTGAATGTTGAATTTCCATTGTTTTAATGTTGAGTTTAATGAAATCGTGATTTCAAGGGTGTGTTCTAGCTGTGTCACACGAACTCCCAATTTTCACCGACAATAAATCATGTTTGGTAACTTTGAATTAGGATGTTGTTGTAGATGACTATTAAGAACCTTTTATTGTTATCAATTTTTAAAATTTTTTGAATTTCCATCGATTTAATCTCGAGTTAAACTAAAACTTTATTTTAAGGCTATGTTGTAGCTTTCTCACACGAACTCTAATTTTTCACCCACATTCTACCATGTTTGGAGAACTTTGATTTTAGATTCCATTGTAGAAGACTATTAAGAATATTTATTTTCTATTGGTTTTCACGAATGTTTAATTTCCATCGATTAAATGTCGAGTTCAATAAATACCTAATTTTTAAGGCTACATTGCAAATGTGTCAATGAACTCGCATTTTTCACCCAGAATCAACCATATTTGGATAAATTTTTTTTAGGTTTGTTTTATAGATGACTATTCAAAATCTCTATATTCTATTGGTTTTTGTGAATGTTGAATTTCCAATGATTTAAATTCGAGTTCAGTGAAAACGTGATTATAAGGCTACATTCCAGCTGTGCCACGAGAACTCCTACGTTTCACGCATAATTAACCATGTTTGGAGAACTTTGATTTAGGATTTTGTTGTAGATGACTATTTAGAATCTTTATTTTCTATTGGTTTTCGTGAATGTTCAATTTCATTCAATTTAAGGTCAAGCTAGAAGAAAACCTAATGTTAACACTCTGTTATAGAGGTGACATGCAAACTCCCATTTTTCACCTATACTCAACTATCTTTGGAGAACTTTGATTTAGGATTATGTTGTAGATGACTTTTAATAATCTTTATTTTCTATCGGTTTTTGTGAATGTTGATTTTTCGTCGATTTAATGTTGAGTTCGATGGAAACCTAATTTTAAGGCTGAGTTGCAGGTTTGTTACTTGAATTCCCATTTTTCAGACATAATCAACCATGTTTGAAGAACTTTGATTTAGTATTGTGTTGTAGATAACTATTAATAACCTTTATTTTCTATAAGTTTTCGTCAATGTTTAATTTTCATTGATTTAATGTTGAATTTGATCAAATCGTGATTTCAAGGGTACGTTGCAGCTGTGTCACAAGAACTCCCAATTTTCACCGACATTACATCATGTTTGGAGACCTTTGAATTAGAATTGTGTTGTAGATGACTATTAAGAACCTTTATTTTTTATCAATTTTTGTGAATGTTGAATTTCCATCGATTTAATCTCGAGTTAAACTGAAACTTTATTTTAATGTTGTAGCTTTCTCACGTGAACTCTAATTTTTCACCCACATTCAACCATGTTTTGAGAACTTTGATTTCAGATTGTGTTGTAGAAGACTATTAAGAAACATTTATTTTCTATTGGTTTTCGCGAATGTTTAATTTCCATTGATTAAATGTTGAGTTCGATGAATACCTAATTTTAAGCCTGTGTTGCAAATGTGTCAACGAACTCGCATTTTTTACCCACAATTAATGATGTTTGGAGAAATTTTTATTAGGTTTGTGTTATAGATGACTATTAAGAATCTCTATATTCTATTGGTTTATGTGAATGTTGAATTTCCAATGATTTAATGTCGAGTTCAATGAGAACCTGATTATAAGGCTACATTCCAGCTGTGTCACACGAACTCCGATGTTTCATTCATAATTAACCATGTTTGGAGAACTTTGATTTAGGATTATATTGTAGATGACTATAATGAACCTTTATTTTGTATTTGTTTTAGTGAATGTTGAGTTTCCATTGATTAAATGTTGAGTTTGACAAAAAACGTGATTTTAAGGCTACATTGCAGCTGTGTCACGCGAATTCCCCTTTTTCACTCACAATCAACCATGTTTGGAGAACTTTGATGGAGGATTTTGTTTTAAATGACTATTCAAAACCTTTATTTTCTATCAGTTTTCGTGAATCTTGAATTTCCATCGATTTCATATCGAGTTTATTGAAAACATTATTTTAAGGTTATTTTGAAACTGTAAGACCCCATTTCATGTGTGATTTATTCAACCCTAGTTTGTTATATGTTTCCTTGAATAAATGGTGAGATGTGATGTGGGCGATAAATAGTGTGGTTATGTGGCAATATTCTAGTATTTCATTTTGGCATTTTGTTTCATTGCCATTGCGATGAGTGTGTTAGGCATGTATGTAAATCAAGGAATGCAATTGAAATGTTAAATGGAATTGTTGTAAGGTCAAATCTTGTGATATTTAACTAACAAACAAATGGGATGTACAATTGTTGCTAATGATTGCATTGGTAATGTGCAAGAAAGTGAGGGTAGAAGTACGAGAAGGGAAAACCAATGAAAGAAAATGGAAAGACATTCCCTTGTGGTTATGTATTTGATTTATTTTTGAGTTTAGAAGGAAATAGAGTTAATGTTTTGTTAGACTGGGGTGTGAGGGTGGATATTAAAGAGCTAAATTATTTATTTGTTTTGCGAGGGTGTTTAATTCTGTCATGTGAGGTGTAAGTGGGGGTTAGGGTTTAGGAACCCTCATCGAAGTGTGAAACTCGGATGGATTCTTAGATGGGTCTTTAAAAAGGGTTGTTGGTCAATTTCATTGGTTGGGATGCAAAAATAAACCACCTAGGGTCTATACCATAGTGGTAGGGGTCAAGTAGGCATAAAATAGTGCTCCAAGGACATGATTTGACCCCTGAAAAGTCATCATAATGATGAGTGACGAATTTTGAGGAGAGGATGGGGTGGAAAAATGGAGGGGTTGTCCAAGTGCATGTATTTTATTTGATAATGAAAAAACCCTCATTTATTATAAAGGAAAGTACACTCCACACATCCCCATCCAAGAGTTGCAAGTTGAAACTTCTATATATTTTGAGGAAGAAAAATGAGTGGGGTGTTACCCACTTCTCCTTTTGGAGAACTTTGGTGTAGATTGGAGAGAAGAGGAGAGGAGTCTCCCACTTAGGATATGGTGCTCAAAGTAGATTGGCTTGGAGAGGAAAGGATGATGGAAGAGCTCAATCTCCTCGTATACACAAAAAGATGAGTTTCCCTACTCTCATTCTCGTTTCTTTTATTGTTGTAAGATGTGAGAATGTTTATATGAATCATTGTTCAATATGGTGAGTGAGGAGTCCATAGGTATGTAATTTGATGTTATGACAATCTATCCTTTTTGTAGATTTTGAGAAGACTCCATTCATCATTTTGGGGCTAACATATTTTCTTGCTCGGGGGTATGGTTAGAGCCCTTGAGGCTCCATGACGCCATAACGGTAGGGTGAAGAGCAAGCCCATAAGCATTGGTTGTTAGTCATTTAACCTCCATGTGTTGCTGCAATAATAAGAGCTTATGTAGGGAAATGGTAATTGTTGTATTGAGAAGAGACAATTTTCTTCTTCCAAAATGCTTGCATTATGCTACTTTACTTTGTCATATTCTCGAAGGAAATATTTGTGTTATATACCCTCTTTTGAAGGATTTGTTTTGAAAATAATATATTGCAATGTTGCTATTATTTTGTTCACAAAAATAAATGGCTATATATGGTCTATAAAGACTGTTGGTCATTCTTGTTACTGCACAAAATAGATTAGACAGAGTTCTTTGTTCATGGTGGGTAGAAATAAACTATGCCTAAGTAAGTATATACTTAGTAGGAAAAAATTTCATGTGTTCCAAATTAGATTAAAGTAGATAAATAAATGAATTCACCAGATTTATTCCCTCTGTACATATCTCATTTTTATTTTTATTTTTTATTTTAAAAAAAATTATAGATAGATGCATATTCTACTTTCAAATATACCATTAGATTTATAGCTTATGGAAGTAGAAATGGTATTTTGGCTTGTATGAAATCTGCAAATTGATATCACCTAAGATCTTGGTTATTCATGGTAAAATATAATTATGCCCCTTCAGAACCAACTTGACCTGTATCCTCCCTATCTACGCTCAACATAGACAAGAGGAGTTTCGCATTCGTTAAAGCAAATAGAAAATTTAAAAAGATAAAAAAATGACTTAGAGAAGGGCACAACCATCATAGGGAGCTACAAACCCTCCTCATGGGGCGTGTTATTTCTCTTGTTTTATAGAAGTAAGTTATTGGGTTTTGTGACAATCATCAATGGGTCTTTCTGCCCAATATTTATGATACTTTATTGCCTAAAAAATTCTGGGAAGAACAAAGGAATAGGAGGATGAAATCGTCTAATACATGGAGAATATCATGGACGCCTTTGCCATGTATGGCAATGCAATTCATCGTAATTTCCTGTGATACAGCTATCATGTGGCCTATGGAAGAACTTTGTTGGAGTTACGCAAGCCATGTAATCAAGCAAAAAAAATCAAGAACATGTTAATGGTGAAGAAAAAAAAAGGTTATTCTACAAATTACTTTGTGGACTGCACTGCAATCACTAACAGATCACTAAAACCACCTTTGCCATGATTCTCGCTATCTACAACCAGCATGCTACATTCTGAAGAATGCCACTCAAAATGTCTTAAACAACGAGTTGGAATGCTGACAGCTCAAGTTGGTGGGAGATAATATAATCACCAAACACCATAATGGAAATGAGATTTATCTTGGAGATCTCACGCAAACAACCCCATTCCTGCAAAGTCAGAAGAGAATTATTAGTATTCATTCAAGTGGATGATTTTCTATATCTTGTGTTAGGAGGAACCAACCCTCCAATGAATCTGCAATAAATCTAATAGTCATGTCAGGGGCGTTGAGCCATTGTTACAAGTTAAGTAGGCATTTATTCTAGTCCCCTTATTGAATTAAATGAGTGGACATTTATTCAGATAGGCGTTTATGCACATCGATGGACTTAGATGAACCACTCATCCAAGTAACAGCTATATCTGCAAAAGGACTATTGGCCTTTTATAGTTTATCACCATCTCTGTGAACCTTCAAAGATAGCCTAACACGTACATACACAAAAGACTTCAATTATGATGTGACGCCTTTTGTATCATTTGACTGATATCCTTGGTTCACTTCTCTGGCACAGATCCAACCGAGTTAAGCTCTCTGACATTTCAAATTAATTATCATAGTAACTGCTCCATCATCCAAATAATGCATTTAATCTCCTGTCTTAACATCCTTGTCATTGTAGTAGAATTAATTCACACAGTGTGATCCTATGGTGGTGTGTTGTCAAGTTGAATGTTAAATATTATACCTTAACATTCAGAAGCTAACCCATTCATTGGGTGTTGTTAGAAAGATATTTCCCTAGAAATTACTACGGGCTCTTAGTGTTTCCAATGCCCTCAATTTTTCTAATTATTTATGGTATTGAAAATATATCTCTGAGTAATTTATATTAACATAGTAGTTGTAACTGTCATCCGTTATGCCCTCTGTAGATTGCAGTCTCATAATTATCGCTGTTGAAATTTTAATGTGATATTCTCTTCTTGTATATGTGAAGAAATTAAATACTTATATACGTATAATAATGCAACCTTACTGTGAAGGAAAAGTATCATAGATAAACAATATTCCTAAGTAGACAAATTAAAAAGAAATCACCTTATCATAATAAAACTAAGCGCTGGAAAGGAAGGAGGAACTATATGTTAATCTTGTTTGATGAAATTCAACTAAGGTTTTCACAATTTTCACTCAATTATTTTCACAAAGCAAAAGCTGTAAATTTATTTTATAAAATAGATTTAACAACAAATCTTTAATCACTACTATTTAAAAGTAACCAAGAACAATAAAACAAAAGAGGAAAACCTGGTTCAAAAAGCTACAGGAAGAGATGAATTTCTGATGCAAGCCTCTTCCAAAGATTTCCTGAATTTTCTTCAATCGTCCAATGAATCCAATCCAAAACTCAACAAATGCAAACAATCTTTCCTCCAATCAATTCAACAACCAAAACTTTCTTCAAACCCTTATTTGTGCAAATTTTTCCAAAATTTCTTCTCTGCTATAAAAATGATTTTTTCTAAAAGCTTTCTCTTCTACACTTAAAACATGTATTTTTTATAAATCAAAAATACCTAATACAACCCTAATTCATATTACATGCAAATTAGATATTAATTTCAATTTCAATTTTTACAACCCTAATTCACATTGCATGCAAATTAGATATTAATTTCAATTCCAATTTAAAATGCAATTTCGAATAATAAATTAATTTCCAAAGTTGAAACTAATTTCCCAAATAAACATTTAATTACAATTTCTAATTTAATTCCCACACGTTGAAATTAAATTCCAAAATTAATTTTAATTCTTTTATTTCCTTTCATTCTCTTGCATCATGTTTAATTAATTAATCTAATTATTTAATAACTAAATTCAACCCCCTAGGATCAAATTTAATTAATTAAATAAACTAAATATAATTAATTAATTTAAATATAAACTTTTATCCACATTGCATTATTTAAATTAAATAACCATCAACATGATTTAAATGCAATTATTCTAAATATCTATTTCCAAATCAAGAATTCTTCTAAATACACACAGTGAAGAAGAAATTACGGATTCGTAGGGCGCTCGCAAGCGAGTGATGCGAAACCGTCCTCTTCACCAATTAACTCATCGAAACTGACACTTCCATCATAATCCAGTAATATCGTAATAACATCTCATGTTAACTCTACAACATCATTAATCCATAATGCATGTGAAACAATAATCAAATAACTACATCCCACAATAATAGTTGTCGCTCAATAGTTGCAATCAAAACATCATAACAAAATGTATCCAATATCAAAGTAACTGCAAACAAACATAGCATAAAGCAGCTTGAATAAGAAACAAAACGCAGGGGTTTTACAATGTTGAATTTTCAAAGATTTAATGTCGAGTTTGACCAAATCATGATTTCAAGGCTACGTTGCAACTGTGTTACGCAATCTCCCATTTCTCGCCCACAATCAACCATGTTTCAATTTTTTTTGATTTAGGATTGTGTTGTAGATGACTATTAAGAATATTTATTTCCTATTGGTTTTCGTGAATGTTCAAGTTCATTTAATTTAATGTCGAGTTAGACGAAAACCTAATTTTAATGCTATGTTAAAGAGGTGCCATGCAAACTCCCATTTTTCACCCATACTCAACCTTCTTTGGAGAACTTTGATTTAGGATTATGTTGTAGATGACTTTTAATAATCTTTATTTTCTATCAGTTTTTTTGAATGTCGAATTTTCTTCGATTTAATGTTGATTTCGATAGAAACTTAATTTTAAAGATGAGTTGCAACTTTGTCACATGAATTCCCTTTTTTAAGACATAATGGACCATGTTTGAAGAACTTGGATTTAGTATTGTGTTGTAGATAACTATTAATAACCTTTATTTTCTATCAGTTTTCGTGAATATTGAATTTTCATTGATTTAATGTTGAGTTTGATGAAATCATGATTTCAAGGGTGCGTTGCAGCTGTGTCAAACGAACTCCCAATTTTCACCGACAATAAATCATGTTTGGAGAACTTTGAATTAGGATTGTGTTGTAGATGACTATTAAGAATCTTTAATTTTTATCAATTTTTGTGAATGTTTCATTTCCATAGATTTAATCTCGAGTTAAACTAAAACTTTATTTTAAGGCTATGTTGTAGCTTTCTCACGCGAACTCTAATTTTTCACCCACATTCAACCATGTTTGGAGAACTTTGATTTCGGGTTGTGTTGTAGAAGACTATTAAGAACATTTATTTTCTATTGGTTTTCACGAATGTTTAATTTCCATCGATTAAATGTTGAGTTCGATGAATTCCTAATTTTATAGCTACGTTGCAAATGTGTGAAAGAACTCGCATTTTTCACCCACAATCAACCATGTTTGGAGATTTTTTTTTTAGGTTTGTGTTGTAGATGACTATTAAGAATCTCTATATTCTATTGGTTTTCGTGAATGTTGAATTTCCAACGATTTAATGGCGTGCTAAATGAAAACATGATTATAAGGCTACATTCCGACTGTGTCACGTGAACTCCCATGTTTCACGCATAATTAACCATGTTTGGAGAACTTTGATTTAGGATTATGTTGTAGATGACTATAATGAACCTTTATTTTGTATCAATTTTTTTGAATCTTTAATTTCCATCGATTTAATGTCGAGTTTATTGAAAGCATTATTCTAAGGTTATTTTGAAACTGTGTTATGCGAACTCCCATTTTTCACCCACAATCAATCGTGTTTGGATAATTTATTTTCTATCAGTTTTTGTGAATTTTGAATTTTCATTGATTTAATGTTTATTTCGACAAAAACCTATTTTTAACGCTGAGTTGCTTCTTTGTCACGTGAACTCCCATTTTTTCAGCTATAATCAACCATATTTGAAGAACTTTGATTTAGTATTGTGTTGTAGATAACTATTAATAACCTTTATTTTCTATCAGTTTTTGTGAATGTTGAATTTTCATTGATTTAATGTTGAGTTTGATGAAATCGTGATTTCAAGGGTACGTTGCAGCTGTGTCACACGAACTCCCAATTTTCACCGACAGTAAATCATGTTTGGAGAAATTTGAATTAGGATTGTGTTGTAGATGACTATTAAGAACCTTTAATTTTTATGAATTTTTTTGAATGTTGAATTTCCATCGATTTAATCTCGAGTTAAACTAAAACTTTATTTTAAGGCTATGTTGTAGCTTTCTCACACGAACTCCAATTTTTCACCCACATTCAACCATGTTTGGAGAACTTTGATTTCGGATTGTGTTGTAGAAGAGTATTAAGAACATTTATTTTCTATTGGTTTTCGTGAATGTTTAATTTCCATCGATTAAATGTCGTGTTCACTAAATACCTAATTTTAAGGCTACGTTGCAAATGTGTCAACGAACTCACATTTTTCACCCACAATCAACCATGTTTTGAGAAATTTTTGATAGGTTTTTGTTATAGATGACTATTAAGAATCTCTATATTCTACTGGTTTTCATGAATGTTGAATTTCCAATGATTTAATGTCGAGTTCAATGAAAACCTAATTATAAGGCTACATTCCAGCTGTGTCACGCAAACTCCCATGTTTCATGCATAATTAACCATGTTTGGAGAACTTTCATTTAGGATAATGTTGTAGATGACTGTAATGAACCTTTATTTTGTATTCGTTTTCGTGAATGTTTAGTTTCCATTGATTAAATGTTGAGTTTGATGAAAAACATGATTTTCGGGCTACATTGCAGCTGTTAACACGAATTGCCATTTTTCACCCACAATCAACCATGTTTGGTGAACTTTGATAGAGGATTGTGTTTTAAATGATTATTAAGAACCTTTATTTTCTATCAGTTTTCGTGAATCTTGAATTTCCATCGATTTAATGTTGAATTTATTGAAAACATTATTTTAAGATTATCTTGAAACTGTGTCATGTGAAATCCCATTTTTCACCCACAATCAAACATGTTTGGAGAATTTTTAATTAGGATTTTGTTATAGATGATTATTAAAGTATTTATTTTCTATCGATTTTTGCGAATTTTGAATTTTCATTGATTTAATGTTGAGTTCAGTGAAAACCTATTTTTAAGGCTAAGTTGCAGCTTTGTGATGTGAACTCCCATTTTTTCAGCTAAAATCAACCATGTTTGAAGACCTTTGTTTAGGATTGTGTTGTAGATAACTATTAATAACCTTCATTTTCTATCGGTTTTTGTGAATGTTGAATTTTCAAGGATTTAATGTCGAGTTTGACCAAATCATGATTTCAAGGCTACGTTGCAGCTATGTCACGTGATCTCCCATTTTTCACCCACAATCAACCATGTTTGGAAAATATTGATTTAGGATTGTGTTGTAGATGACTATTAAGAATCTTTATTTTTCTATTGGTTTTCGTGAATGATTAATTTTATTCAATTTAATGTCGAGTTAGACGAAAACCTAATTTTAATGCTATGTTACAAAGGTGTCATGCAAACTCCCATTTTTCGCCCATACTCAACCATCTTTGCAGAACTTTGATTTAGGATTATGTTGTAGATGACTTTTAATAATGGTTATTTTCTTTCGATTTTTGTGAATGTTGATTTTTCGTCGATTTAATGTTGAGTTCGACGGAAAGCTAATTTTAAGGCTGAGTTGTAGCTTTGTCACGTGAATTCCCATTTTTCAGACATAATCAACCATGTTTGAAGAACTTAGATTTAGTATTATGTTGTAGATAACCATTAATAACCTTTATTTGCTATCAATTTTCATGAATGTTGAGTTTGATGAAATCGTGATTTCAAGGGTACGTTGCAACTGTGTCACACGAACTCCTAATTTTCACCAACAAGAAATCATGTTTGGAGAACTTTGAATTAGGATTGTGTTGTAGATGACTATTAAGAACCTTTAATTTTTATGAATTTTTGTGAATGTTGAATTTCCATTGATTTAATCTCGAGTTAAACTAAAACTTTATTTTAAGGCTATGTTGTAGCTTTCTCACGTGAACTCTAATTTTTCACCCACATTCAACCATGTTTGGAGAGCTTTGATTTCGGATTGTGTTGTAGAAGACTATTAATAACATTTATTTTCTATTGGTTTTCGCGAATGTTTAATTTCCATCGATTAAATGTCGAGTTCGATGAATACCTAATTTTAAGGCTACATTGCAAATGTGTCAACCAACTCATATTTTTCACCCACAATCAACCATGTTTGCAGAAATTTTATTTAGGATTGTGTTCTAGATGACTACTTAGAACCTTTATTTTCTATCGATTTTCATAAATGTTGAATTTCCATTGATTTAATGTAAAGATCGAAGAAATATGTATTTGATATAGGATTGTGTTGTAGATGACTATTCAAAACCATTATTTTCTATCGATTTTCATGATTTCCGATGATTTGATGTTGTCTTCAACGAAAACTTTGTTTTGAGGCTATGTTGCAACTGTGTCACTAGAAACTCCCATTTTTCACCCACAATCAACCATGTTTGGAGAACTTTTATTTAGGATTGTGTTGTAGATGACTACTAGGAACCTTTATTTTCTATCGATTTTTGTGAATGTTGCATTTCCATCAATTTAATGTTGAGTTCAATGAAAACCTTATTTTAAGGCCTAGTTGTAGTTGTGTCACACGAACTCCCAATTTTCACCCACAATCAACAATGTTTGGAGAACTTTGATTTAGGATTGTGTTGTGGATGACTATTAAAAACCTTTATTTTCTATCAATTTTTTTAAATGTTGAATTTCCTTCGATTTTATGTTGAGTTCGATGAAAACCTAATTATAAGGCTAACTTGTAGCTGTTTCACGTGAATTCCCATTTTTCACCCACAATCAACCATGTTTGGAGAACATTGATTTAGGACTGTGTTGTAGATGAATAGTAAGAACATTTATTTTCTATCAATTTTCTTGAATATTGAATTTCCATTGATTTAATGTCGAGTTTGACGAAAACTTGATTTTAAGGCTACGTTGCAACTTTGTCACATGAGTTCCCATTTTTCACCCACGGTCAACCATGTTCAGAGAACTTTAATTTAGTATTGTGTTGTAGATGAATATTAAGAACCTTTATTTTCTATCAGTTTTCGTGAACATTGAATTTCCTTCCATTTAATGAAAATTTTGACAAAAACCTGAGTTTAAGGCTATGTTGCAGCTTTGTGATGTGAAATCCCATTTTTCACCCAAAATCAACCATGTTTGCATAGCTTTTTATTTAGGACTGTGTTCTAGATGACTATTAAGAACCTTTATTTTCAATCAGTTTTCATTATTGTGGAATTTGCTTCAATTTAATGTCGAGTTGAACAAAAACCTGATTTCAGGGCTCCATTGCAACTTTGTCACATGAACTCCCATTTTTCACCCGTAATAAATCATGGTTGGAGAACGTGTATTTAGGATTGTGTTAAAGATGACTATTAAGAACCTTTATTTTTTATCAGTTTCCTGAATGTTGAATTTCAATAGATTTAATGTCGAGTTTCATGAAAATCTGATTTCAAAGCTAGATTGCAACTGTGTCACGCGAACTCCCATTTTTCACCCACAATCAACAATGTTTGGATAAGTTTGGTTTAGGATTTTGTTGTAAATGACTATTAAGAACCTTTATTTTCTATCAGTTTTTGTGAATGTTCAATTTCCATCGATTTAATGTCGAGTTTCGTGAAAACTTGATTTTAAGGCTACATTTGCAACTGTGTCATGTGAACTACCATTATTCACCTACAATCAACCATGTTTGGATAACTTTGATTTAGGATTGTGTTGTCTATGACCATTAGGAACCTTTATTTTCTATCAGATTTCGTGAATGTTGTATTTCCAACGATTAAATGTCAACTTCCAAGAAAACTTCATTTTAAGGCTACATTACAGATGTGTCACGTGAACTCCCATTTTTCACCCACAATCAACCATGTTTGGAGAACTTTGATTTAGGATTGTGTTGTAGATGACCATTAAGAATGTTTATTTTCTATTTGGTTTTGTGAATGTTGAATTTCCATCGATTTAATGTTGAGTTCGACAAAAACCTGATTTTAAGGCTACCTTGCATCTATGTCACACAAACTACCATTTTTCACCCACAATCAACCATGTTTGGATAACTTTTATTTAGGATTGTGTTTTGGATGTCTATTAAGAACCTTTATTTGCTATCACTTTTTGTGAATGTTGAATTTCCTTCGATTTAATGTCGAGTTTCACGAAATATGATTTTAAGGTTATGTTGCAGTTGTGTCATGCGATAACCCATTTTTCCCCCACAATAAACCATGTTTGGAGAACTTTGATTTAAAATTATGTTGTAGATTTTAAGGCTATGTTGCAGTTATGTCCCACGAACTCACATTTTCACCTATAATCAATAGTGTTTGGTGTACTTTGATATAAGGATTGTGTTGAGGATGACTATTAAGAACCTCTATTTTATATGCTTTTTTGTCAATGTTCAATTTCCATCGATTTAATGTCGAGTTCGACAATAACCTCATTTTGAGGCTACGTTGTAGACATGTCACGTGAAGTCCTATTTTTCACGCATAATCAACCATGTTTGGAGAAATTTGGTTTAGGATTGTGTTGTTGATGACTACTAAGAACTGTTATTTTATATCAGTTTTCATGAATGTTGAATTTGCATTGATTTAATGTTGACTTCTTCAAAATCCATATTTTGAGGCTATGTTGTAGCTATCTCACGCGAACTCCCTTTTTTCACCCACAATCAACCACGTTTGGATAACTTTGATTTACGATTTCATTGTCAATGACTATTGAGAACCTTTTTTTGCTATTCGTTTTCGTGAAT
This sequence comes from Sequoiadendron giganteum, assembly GCA_007115665.2. NCBI lineage: Eukaryota > Viridiplantae > Streptophyta > Pinopsida > Cupressales > Cupressaceae > Sequoiadendron > Sequoiadendron giganteum. The sequence continues at coordinate 418,315,605 of CM021101.1, read as the reverse complement.
GTTGATTTTTTATCAATTTAATGTCGAGTTCAATGAAATCAAGTTTTCGTCGAACTCGGTATAAAATCGATTGAAATCCAACATTCACCAAAATCGATAGGAAAAAAAGGTTCTTAATAGTCATGTACAACATAATCCTAAATAAAAGTTCAACAAAGATGGTTGATTGTGGGTGAAAAATGGGAGCCCGCGTGACAAAACAACAATGTAGCCTTTAATCTGGTTTTCTTTGAGCTGGACATTAAATCGATGGAAATTCAACATTCACAAAAACCAATAAAAAATAAAGGTTTTTAATAGTCATCTACAACAAAATCCTAAATCAAAGTCATCCAAACATGGTTTATTGTGGGTGAAAAATGGGAGTTTGTGTGACACAGTTGCAACGTAGCCTTAAAATAAAGTTTTCATTGAACTCAACATTAAATCATCGGAATTCATGAAAACCAATAGAAAATAACGGTTCCGAATAGTCAACTACAACACAATCCTATATAAAATCAAGATTTCTTCGAACTTGACATTAAATCAATGGAAATTCAACATTCATGAAAATCGATAGAAAATAAAGGTTCTTAGTAGTCATCTAGAACACTATCCTAAATTAAAGTTCTCCAAACATGGTTGATTGTGGGTGAAAAGTGGGAGTTCATGTGACACAGCTGCAACATAGACTTAAACTCAGGTTTTTCCCAAAGTTGACATTAAATCGATGGAAATTCAATATTCAAGAAAATCAATAGAAAATAAGGCTATTAATAGTCATCTATAACACAGTACTAAATTAAAGTACTCCAAACATGGTTGATTGTTGGTGAAAAATGGGAGTTCATGTGATACAGTTGCAATGTAGCCTTAAAATTAGGTTTTCTTTGAACTCGACATTAAATCGATGGAAATTCAACATTGACGAAAACCCATATAAAATAAAGGTTTTTTAATAGTCATTTACAAGATAAATTTAAATCAAATTTCTCCAAACATGGTTGATAATGCGTGAAAAGTGGGATTTCCCATAACACATTTGGAATGTAGCCTTTAAATTAGGTTTTCATTGAACTCAACATTAAATCGATGGAAATTGAACATTCACAAAACCCGTGTAAAATAAAGGTTTTTAATAGTCATCTACAACACAATCCTAAATCAAATTTTCTCCAAACATTGTTGATTGTGGGTGAAAAATGGGAGTTCACATGACACGTTTGCAACGTACCCTTGAAATTAGGTTTTCATCAAACTCAACATTAAATCGATGGAAATTGAACATTCACGAAAACAAAAAGGAAATAAAGGTTCTTAATATTCATCTACAACATAATCCTAGATTAAATTTCCACAAACACAGTTGATTATGGGTGAAAATAGGAGTTCGCATCACACGTCTGTAATGTAGCCTTAAAATAATTTTCGCCGAACTTGACATTAAATCGATGGAAATTGAACATTCACAAAAATCGATAGAAAATTAAGGTTTTTAATAGTCATCTAAAACATAATCCTAAATCTAAGTTCTCCAAACACGGTTGATTATGGGTGAAAAATGGGACTTCGCAAGACACTTCTGATATGTAGCCTTGAAATCAGGTTTTCGTTGAACTCAACATTTAATCGTTGGAAATTCAACATTCACAAAATCCGATAGAAAGTAAAGGTTCTTATTAGTCGTCTACATTTAATCCTAAATAAAAGTTCTCCAAACATGGTTGACTGTGGGTAAAAAATGGGAGTTTTCATGACACCTCTGCAATGTAGCCTAATAAGTTTTTTGTCAAACTTGACATTAAATTGATGAAAATTCAACATTCATAAAAATCGATAGAAAATAAAGGTTCTTAACAATCATCCATAACATAATCCTAAATAAAACGTCTCAAAACATGGTTGATTGTGGGTTATAAATGAGAGTTCGTGTGGCATGACTACAACATAGCCTTAAAATCATGTTTTCGTGTAACTCGACATTAAATCGATGGAAATGCAACATTCACGAATACCAATAGAAAAGAAAAGTTCTTAACAGTCATCTAAAACACAATCCTAAATCACAGTTCTCCAAACATGGATTTTTGTGGGAGAAAATTACGAGTTCGCGTGACACAACTGTAATATAGCCTTAACGGTTTTTGCCAAATTCGACATTAAATCAATGGAAATTACACATTTACAAAGCTCGATAAAAAATAAAGGCTCTTAATAGTCATCTACAACACAATCCTAAATGAAATTTATTCAAACATGGTTGATTGTGGGTAAGAAATGAGAATTCACATGACACAGTTGCAACATACCCTAAAAATCAGTTTTTCATTGAAGTCGACATTAAATCGATGGAAATTAAAACATTCATGAAAATGATAGAAAATATAGGTTCTTAATAGTCATCTACAACACAATACTAAATCAAATTACTCCAAAGATGATTGATTGTGGGTGAAAAATGGGAGTTCATGTGACACAGTTGCAACATAGCCTTAAATTTAGGTTTTCTTCGAACAGAACATTAAATCGATGGAAATTCAACTTTCACGTGAATATAAAGGTTCTTAATAGTCATGTACAGAAAAATTCTAAATCAAAGTTATCCAAACATGATTGATTGTGTGTGAAAAATGTGAGTTCAGGTGACACAGCTACAACATAGCCTTAAAATTAGGTTTTCCTCGAACTCGACAATAAATTGATGGAAATTCATAATTCATGAAAACCAATAGAAAATAAAGGTTCTTAACAATCATCTACAAGATAATCCTAAATCAAAGTTCTCCAAACATGGTTGATTTTGCGTGAAAAATTGCAGTTTGCATGACACGTCTATAACGTAGCCTTAAAATTAGGTTTTTGTCGAACTCGACATTAAATCAATGGAAATTGAACATTCACGAAAACCGATAGAAAATAAAGGTTCTTAATAGTTATCTACAACACAATCCTAAATCAAAATTCTCCAAACATGGTTGATTTTGGGTGAAAAATGGAAGTTCACGTAACATCGCTGTAAACAAATAAAATTAGGTTTTTGTTGAACTCGGCATTAAATCATTGGAAATTCAACGATCACGTAAACAAATAGAAAATAAAGTTTCTTAATAGTCATCTACAACTTAATTCTAAAAAAAAGTTCTCCAAACATGGTTTGTTGTGGGTGAAAAATGGGAGTTCGCGTGACATAGCTACAATGTAACTTTAAAATCATTTTTTTGTTGAACTAAATATTTAATCGGTAGAAATTCAACATTCATGAAAACACATAGAAAATAAAGGTTCTTACTAGTCATGAACCATACTGTACAAGAGATGGCAAGAACAATGTTGAGTCAAGAAAATCTATTGGATATGTACTAGAGAGAAGTAGTTCAAACTATAGTTTATATCTTCAATATAGTTTAGATCAGACATAGGACTAATAGAACATCATATTAATTATGGAGAGGAAGATCAAATTCAGTCAGGCATCTTAGGATATTTGGTGAAGGTATTTTTCTTGGTTACTTTATGACAACAAGTAAAGCATAGAGGTGCTACAACAAAAGGCTAAAGAAGGTTAGGGAAATTGCCCATATAAGAGTTGATGAAACAATTCAATCTACTGGTACTCCAGAAGTAGAAGATGATGAAGAACCTATCCGTAGCAATGATGAAGATTCATAAGTTGTTACAAAGATTGGAAAAGCATGTGCAAAAGAATCACTCCAAAGACCAAATTATAGGAGATAAAGACAATGGGGTTCAAATGTGGAGGAGAATTGAGAAGGAAAATGAGCAAGTACACTTTGCATTAGTGTCAGAGATAGAACCAAAGTCCTATAAAGAAGCAAGGATAGAGAAAAGGTGGAGATAATCTATGGAGGGAGAACTGAATTAGATCAAGAAAAATTAAACTTGGGAACTGGTCCCAAGATCTAAAAGAAAGTGTCATCGGAACCAAGTGGGTTTTCAAAAACAAGCTAAATGAAGATGGTGAAGTGATCTAGAACAAGGCTAGACTTGTGCATAAATGATATGCTCAGGTTGAAGGCGTAGATTTTAAAGGCATTTGCTTTGGTAGCAAGACATGAAGCTATCAGAATGTTTTTAGCTCTTTCAACATTCAAGAACTTTAATGTATATCAAATGGATGTGAAGTCAACATTTTTGAATGGTCAGTTAGAAGAAGAGGTCAATTGGAATGGTTACAGTGTTAAGATAAACCATATTATGTGTGCAGATCAAAGAAGGTGATGAACTGTTGATAGTTGTGGTCTATGTGGATGATATCATTTTTAATGGTGGCAATGATGACATGTGCAAGGTGTTTCAGAATGTTATGCAGAGTGAGTTTGAAACATCAATGTTAGGTCAATTATCTTTCTTTCTTGGGTTGTAGTTTGCTTAATCAAACAAAGGAATAATAATCTCTTAGAAAAATTGCTTAAAGGAGATACTAAGTAAGTTCATGATGGACGATTTCAAACTGATGGGTATACCTATGGTTATTGGATATAAGATGATTAAAGATGAATTTTCTTTGATAGAACAAACCATGTATAGATTTGTGATTGGTAGTTTCTTTTATGTGATAACATCAAGACCAGATATAATGCAAGCAGTTGGATTGGTAGCTAGATTCTAGGCTACTGCTTATGATGGCCATGATTTTGCATTTAGTGAGTAGCATTTTTTTAACACTGATCAATTTGAATGTACTTTTGGTCTATACTCTATATAATCCCCTTTCATCACTAATTTTGAAACTAATTAGATTTTGACATGTGACCTGTGCATGATGTTTTGTCTATTGAATAATATATTTATTATTTAAATTTTTATTTGGCTGAATAATGTGAAATGCCCAGGCACAAGAGCATCGCCCCTGTTTAAAATCGTGGAATCTGTAGATTTCACGATGTTAAACAGGGGCGATGCTCTTGTGCCTGGGCATTTTCCATTTCACATTACTCAGCTCAAGTCAGGCGTATGAGCCAGGAGCGGCAGAGCCTCACCTATGAAATGAAAATTTTACAAATTAAAAACAAATAAAAAATGTGGCTTACGAGTTGCCAAAGCCTAGTCGTTGTCTTCTCTAGCCGCGCAATGAAACAATGAGATCTGAGACTTCAAAAAAAATTCGCGTTTTTAGGTATTTGGACGTTGTTTTGCATGTTTGACCCTTTGACCGGCGGGAGACTTTGTGGGAGACGGCCGAAAAGTTTCCTCATTGGCATGAGGCATTTCTAGAGACAGGTAAGGTGCCGGAGACGCGTCTCAGGGGGCAGGAGACGCGTCTGCCGACTACTATGAATATAAAGTATTATGAGATACTTTTTATTCCATTTCATTCCTAGCTTTGAAAGATTGAAATTTGCTGATAATTCCTTGCAACTCATCAGGGTCAAGACCCAATGTGTTCTTGGCAACCGCAACAGTCTTAAGGATCACATCATAATACCTTATTGTTGCTTCTATGTGTTCTTCAAGAATAGTTTGCATTTTATCAACGATCTTTCGATGATTAAAAAATTTATGAATTGAATCCATAGTAAACTATTCTCACTCTAGCTCTTGGCGAAGATTTGTTGTCATCTCAGTAATAACTACATTAGTTGCAAGTCACTCTCCTTCATGACTTAGAATCTTGCAAGACATTTTCTCAAAACTAGAAAGTATGTCTTGCTCAACTTTGCCACTCATTTCAAGTTTAGCTTGAACATCTTTCATGAGGTCTTCAAAAACTAATGACTTATTTGTCATAAGTTTTTCAAACTCTACATATTTTTCTCTGCTTGATATTATTGAATTGTTGCTCAGAATTTCCAGCTTGACTTGATCCATCTCATGCCAGATTTTCAAGTCTTTTCCAAGTGAATCTAGACTTTGCTTGAAAGCTTCCAAAGTTTGATTCATCTTAACCCTTGCTGCCGTAAAAGTGCTTAAAATATGTAGTGCCTTCTCAATCACTTGTATACCTTGATCAATCAGTTGAGCTGCCCAAGAATCGACTGCTTTGGCCTTCTGTGCAATCTTTTCCAATTGTCTAACTGATTCTTCAGAGGTAAAAGAAGTTAATGGATTAACTTGCTCCGAAGAATTTGTAATTTTCTGAATCACTGTGATGAGCTGTGAATTATTCTCTTTGAGCTCACTCTTCTTTGCCATTAGTTCATCATATCTTTGAACCAACGAGGCTACTGTGTCCGTGGCATGATGCATAAGACCATAATGTGTATGTTTACAAAGTTTAACCTTGGTAAGTCTATAATCTGACAACTGCATTCCTTTAAGTGGCTTCTCAACCAATGGCTCAACTATCTCTGCATACTTGATTTTATTTTCATCTATCACCAACCGCGAGACTTTCTTGGCCTTCTTTACAACCCTGGATTTAGGTTTTGCAATTTGCTGGAAATCAAACACATCAGGAGAGATTTCCTACTTCTTCCTTTTGGGTGTAATTGAACTCAACCATGGGGGTAATTCTAACGAGTTCATATTGGAGACAACAACTGTGGTTTTTGAAGAAACAGGCTCTTCCTCTACCATAGTTGTCACCTTAGGAGAAGTATCAGTATGAATTGCAACAGGCCTTTGCTTAGGTAGCAACACGTGATTTGTGTTTGTAATAAACTTGTCAAAACTCAAGGCAAAATTATCAACCTCCAGGAAAGGAATACTAGACATGGCCACATAAGAAGGATTATCATAAAAAATTCTCTCCAATTCTTCGTGAGAAGTTCCAATAGGAATCTCCACATTAACACCAACAGCTGTACTAGGTACCTCAGGATCTACAAATACAGTGGAGAAAGAGTCTACATCTATACCAATATCCATGGACATTTGAGGGATGACCGCATGAGTGTCTGAGACCGTTGAAGGAGGTGATTCTGCTGTATTTTCTTTATAATTATCATCCTTTTTTCATTAATGACATGTACCTGCACCTATGATGTCTCTTTCCCTTTCGTTGACACTTCTGTTGGAGGGATTACGAAAGCTCTACTAACCCTTAACTTGATTCTTGTGCTAGAAGAAGAAGCACCTTCTTTAGTCTTGTCTCTGATTTCATACCTTTGCCCAGCTGGACCAGCCAAATCATTCTCCGCTTCACCTTTGATCTTGATTGTCTTAACATTATTATCCTTCAAACAAGCATTGGTATTAGCGAGGATGGGTTGAAAATGGTCAAGGATAGAGTCACACTCCTTTTTAGAGCATTGCGGGGATGGGAGAGGAGCTTCTGCAACTCTTTGTTCAATGTATTCTGAAGGGATTTTGCAAGCGAAGTGTAAGGCATATGAAAGCAATGTAAGCATTTTGAAGACTCTTTAATATATCCTTTACTTGCATTCGGGTCTTGGAGACTCGATTTCAAGTATGCAAGAGATGAGATATTTATTACTCATGCATTTCGAAAATGCATTACTAACCTTCAGACCATGAGGACACGAAAAAGAAGAAAACATAAAATAAAATAAAAAGAACTAGAAAGACAAAAACGTACCTTTGAAGAGAAAAAATGCACAACTGAAGAAATAAACTAAGAACCCTTGATTTCTAACTAGCATTTATAGATCAAGTGAGACAAAGACTCCTTTCAAAAACAACCAACTTAGTAATAAATCGTCTCCTGAAGATACACAAAAACAAAGGGAGGAAGAAGGTAGAGAAAACATGCCAGGAAGACGAGAATGACCAAGACTAAGTCAAAAATCAGGTTTTGATGACAAAAATGCATGCTTTCAACCAAGACGAGAATTTCATATTGTTTCCATTCAAGCCCTAAGATTGGCTAATTTAATAGTGATGAACCAAGATTGAAGACAATAAGCATGCAATATGCTCCTAGAATATTTGATATAATACTTATTTGTATACTTTTGCACTAGATGATTCAAATGATTAAGGATTAGTCGTTGAATACAACATACTAGGGTGTAATTTAAAATATTCCACATTTTAGTCCACTCATAAAAATGAATAAGAAAAGTGGAAGATTTAAAATTTGAAAATTTGAATTTGAAAGTTCGCCACTGAAATCCACAAGGGAAAAATGACCTGAGATAATTATATACTCATGGATCTGAACTATGATGATAAATTATTGATTAAGTGACTCTAAAGTCTTAGAATGTGTGGAGGCAGGGACAAGGTAGGATAATGTTATTTTCCAACTTCCATGCAAAAATAAACCATCTTGGACACTAGTTAGTGTGGAAGGACAACCTAGCGCATAGTAGGTCTAAAACATAAGTCATGGGTATGCATTTTTTTACCATTATAACAATACACTATTTCTCCCATGCTTGCTCTATGACCAACTTGTTGTACTTCTTGTTTTGATTCTTGATATATCCCGAACCAATTTTTTCAATTTTCGATCACAGTTACAATGCAACATGCACCCGTTAAGGTTAGCGTGAAAATCAAAACGATGCACAAGAAACTCTAACCAAGAATGTACACTAGGATCCCGAGTTGGGCAAGGTGTGAACATATGGTCAGAGGATCACAAAGCAAAGTTGTTAAGGGAACTGTAACCAAGAATGTGCCTGAGAACGACGAGCATATGGCTAGAGGATCTCTACCACTACAAACTGCAATTGAAAGTAACTCAACAGCAAGTATGTGCTACCCAATTCTAGAATGGAAATGAGGCGACCATATGGCGGAGGTGGAAGATACAATGCAACTACAAAATGTAAAGTAGGCGGCAAGCCAACCTCTTCCACTTATCCAGTGGGAAATACAGTAAATGAAAGAGTAGAAGTTAGAATGCTGATAGTACTACTGTTCAGCTTACAATATTTAGAGAGCCTGCCAAGCACACATGATTAGAAAGCATTCAATGCTGCAAGAAATCTAAAAGACTCTTCTATACTCTACTTGACTCTTCGGACTCAATCCCACCCTCAAGATGAACTCCTATAAAAATGATCTAATTGAACAACTGACTGAAATAACATAGAACAACAACTTGTTCCTCACTAAAATGCTCACGAAATGCTCAAATCTTCACCAAACGTCATGAGGACGAATGCTAAAGACTCCTGGAGGTATGGCGCCCAAATCCCAATGAAGAACCTAAAGCAAACAAGCCTAGATATTTAATGCACAAATCCCAATGCACCCTAGGAAGGTACGACCTTCAAGAAGGTAAGATTTTGCATTATAAAATCCAACTCTTCATTAAAAATTCTGAAACTCAATGCAAAGGGTCACCCCTATCAAGGAAACTCAATGAATCAATACCCAGAATGACTGTATTTTTATTTTTTGATTTATGAATAAAACAACAGATTCAGCCCCGTTATCAGCAACTCCAGAAAAAGACATAAAATGCAATAAACTGAGCTACAAGCAAAACTCAAGCTACAATGCAATCCTCACTACAAAATCCCTCAACAATAAGCAAACTTCTCCACTAGGAGCTATCTCTCAAGCACGAAGTTGAGCCAAGGCTAGGAGGCATTCATTCCTCGAAGCAGTCAAGCAACCATTTCGGCAGCATAACAATATTGTAAAAACATCAAATCCAGAATGAAGACCCAAAGCCTCCTTTTATAACTTTGGCCAAGCAATCTAGAACCTTCCAGAAGGTGCGCTCCACTCTAGAAACCCTAATTCCATGTTGACCCTTTGACTTCTCCAAATGGCGTCCCTTTTTTCAATGTAAATTGCACTTTTCTAACTTAACACCAACTCTTCTCATTCTGGCGTACCTTTTCATGAAGTTAACATTAATAAACAAGATACATATTTCACTTAAATCTTTTGATGAGGCGCCTACCCATAAAAATCCTCTTTTTAAAAATATCTCTGTTAAGATAATATTTTCATCAAATATTGAGCTTGCCAAAATAATCACCTCAGAAGCTGGAGACCAGATGAATATACTACCTTGCCTGATATAGCCACTTAATCGAACTTCAGAGACCTTGCTAAAAATAGCACTGCCAAAAATAACACTTACTAAAAATAGCATACTGCTAAAAATAGTAAGTTGTTCCAAACTCATTTTAACCCCAATCCGAGCAGCCGTCGTACTTACTAAAAATAGTAAGTCCAGAAAAGTCCTTTGAATCATTTGCATGTCACGTTGTCGCGAAGCTCTTTGAAAACCCAGAGCAAATCTAGAATCTGAACTATGAAACTCCAACATGCAGCCATCGTAACTTACTAAAAATAGTAAGTCTGGAAAAGTCCTTTGATCCAGTTGCATGTCATACCGCCGTGAAGCTCTCTGAAAACCTAGAAGGAATCCCGTGACCAAACTGCAAAACTCCAACATGGAACCCTCTGAGTCCTCACGGAAGCCCATCCAACAGCTGGGAACCCTAATTCTGCCTCTCACTAGCCTACGAGCATCAGGGAATCGACTAACAGTCATTGGAACGTGTAGTGCTAAAAATGGGGACATTACAATTCTTAATTGTTTAATCCTATGTACAATTATTTATAGGTACATCACCACAAAAAATCACTAAGTGGTATTCTAATACGATGGTTATAAGCCACAGGCGAAAATCCACCCTTGACCTTTGATAGTCCTACACATGACACCTAATATTCCATACATGAATCCTCACGCTCCCTACTTACAACACCACTAGGAATAGTGGGATGAGGTATAGGCAAAGTATACAACATATACCCAACAAGGTGGAGCACAAATTACAATACAAGTATAACATATGATGAAAGAATTTTTTTTGAACCTACTAGGGTATGGTCCTTGAATGTGATAATTAAACAAATAACAATGCTTTTAAATTATATCGATCGCCTTCCACAAAATTTGTGTCGATTGTAAAGAGTTATAGTTAAAGTGTGGAAGTTGAAAGCAATACCCAAAATTTGAACATTCAAAATATGTTTACTATTGTCACCCAAATCTTTTAAACCTAACAAACCTAGGTGAGTGTTGTACCCCCAAATTAAAATTTTTGCTACACTTAGGCATTTTGTAAAATTGGTAAAAGTCTTGTCAAAAGTTGTGAAAAAGGCGAGAAAAAAGAAATTTGCATGTCACGCATGTTGGGCAAATACTTAAATTTTTAAAATTCTGAGGATGCGGGTCTGCTTAGAGTGAAATTGTCTACAAAACCCAAATCTCAGTTTTTCGGCCCTAAATTTTAGGAAATTTTTTTAAAATAGACTTTATTTGGGTTTCTTCTGAAATGGATATTGGATTTTTTTTCTAAAAATAGGAAATTTCTAAAAATAGAATGTTTGACTCCAGGGGTTCAAACTAAAATTTGATTTTCTTAAAATACTTCCTCATAAGGTTGGTCCAGTCAGAATCATCAAAAGATAAGTTTTTCTCTAATGGGTCTATTTTCATTGTACAATATTCTTCCATTGAAAAATCAAGAGAACTGTCAGAAGCATAAAATTTGCAGAAGAAACAGAGGAATGACAAATGATGGTCACAAACAGAGTAAAAAAGATATGTTGAAGCAAGAGGATTATTTATAAAAGGTCATCACTCCAGTTGCAGAGACATCAAAATTAGCAAGATTTAATAAAGCAGTTGAAGATGTCAAAGATTTTCTAAGTTTGATTGAAGAAGGCGAAGGAATCTTGGAAAAGTGGAATATATAGTATCAATGCTCCTAACAATGAGGCAGTTACCAACATTTTGTTAGATATCCTTACGCAAAATACCAATGGATGAGTTATCTTATCAGGACAACAAAGATCTCCAAAGATATATTTAAAGCAAAAGTTAACTTGATAATTTTTCCATGTTTTCTTGCTATTTTTGTCTCATGCTTATCTATTCTTTGTAAGAGAGAAAAGAATCAAGATGTAATAGTTGGCACTTTCCCTGTTTTTTTCTTTCAGTAGATTGTTAGTTAGTTGTCATGTTTTAGTTTTAGAATTAAAGCTTGCATGTTGGCAAGTGTTGTTGTAAAAGCAAGGAGATTTTAGGGTTCCCTACTTGCTTGTGTATAAATAAAGGAAACCTTGCCCATGTTTTTGGAATAGTTATTGTAATAACAAATTGCCGAGCCTCCTTTTGCTTGCAAGTTATTCATTATCAGTTCACTTAGTGTAAGAGCAAGCTTGTATGCCTACCTTTGCTGCAAGGTATTGTTTAGTTCATGTGTTACTTGTGTCAATGTATTATGGTTGATCACAAAATTGTATGCCTATTATTGCTACAATCCTGCTGTCCTAGAAGTGTAATCTATGTTATTTGAAATTCTAGAAAGGAAATCTATGCTTGCTTTTTTGTTTTGATCTACTGTCTTAGGTTTCTGTTTTATGTGATATGCTTATATAATCTTTATTTCAACTTGCATCTAAAAGTACAATGAGTGTTAAGGTGTACGTTGAGAGTGAGTTTATGTGAGTTTTGTGTCAAATAATCATTCCTTGTTTACTTTTAACTCTCAAGCTCTGAGTGTACTTAAGCTATTAAAAGAATAATTAGAGTAGGCTTATTCATAGTTGAAGTTAAAAAAGAGAAAATCTCAACCACGGTGCTAGAGTTTTATAACCTTGTGCTCTTAGCTGAACAAAAAGATTGGAAATTAGTTTTAGTTTACTTTCTTTATGCTACATCAACGAAGATGGAGCTTTCCCTCCTAGTTTGAAGTACAATTAATCTGTGCATAGTTGGTCATTTCTAATTTGCATACCAGAGGTGCGAATTGAAATGCCAACAGTGAGAATAGTTGAATTTAGGTCAAGGTAAAATATTTTAGGTAGTATATAATATATAGTTGAAAATTGTCCTCTTTAACAAAGAATAAAAAAGAATTCAAAGACAATGATAATTCACATAGATCACAAACTTGGTCTCAAAATGTTAGGAAATACAGAATCGTATATAACTATTCCAAAATAATTTAATCTACATAGTTTTTTGTATCGATGTAATTGTGTTAATAACAAACCATATTCCCTTGCACTATGTCATTTTGAAATTTATTAAAGTTGCATTGCATAAATATTCAAATGTTTCAATAACCTAATGACCCAATGCAAAAGCATTTTCTACAATCCTTATGAACGTCAAGAAAGATTCAAGGACACATCTATATGATTATTTGGCATATGATGTAATTGCTATGTAAGTCTATTTTGTTTACTCCTTTTTTATAATACAAATTAATAACTTCCTTAAGATACACTTCAGCATTCATTTGAACCTTCAACCAATGGTGTCACATAGAAAAAGTCCCTAACTCATGGCATTTGTTAATTTTTGGAATTTTGTATTGAAAGAATAAATATCTAACAAATTTTAGCATAAATAATCAACCTCTTTTAATTAAGAATTAAGGATTGAAAAATGTTCATTTTGTTAAACTCACCTAAGACACAATCATAACCTCATAATGGCAGCCAAGATCATGAACATGGCCAAAAAGGGGAAAGGGTGGAAGTCGCTCAGGTAGAAACGAGATGAAGAGGTTGAGGGGAAGTCCCTTTTGAGCATCAAATACTTTTTGTTATCCAATGGAGCGAAGGTCTCCCTTGGAGGACAATGAAGATCCTCACTTGGAATGTTAGGGGCTTACGTGGCCTTCACAAGTGACGCTTGGTCAAGCGTCACCTTGACAAAATTTTTGTGGACATTGTTCTTTTGCAAGAAACGAAACTATGTTTTGCGAATGACGACAATATCGTAGGAAATGGTCTAGGCTTTTTGGGGTGCTACTCGATTTGCGAGCGGTTTAGGGATCATGTTGTCTCTAGCCAATGTGGAAATCAAAATCAGTGAGGCTAATTCTAATTGGCTCCTATGTGTGGTAAGAAGCAAACAAACAAACTTGAGCTTCCCCTTATTCAATGTCTATGGGCCCACTAAAACTAAAGAAAAGCTGACTATTTGGAAGTTCATATGGGGCTGTAGAGAATTCATCACGAACCAGCTATCTTGGAAAGTGGAACGAGCGTAAAGACAATATTTGGTTCAACTCTTGGAATGGGTATAGTGCCTTATCAAAAAAATTTGGTGATAGGGATTGGTGGGAGATGGTGATTCAGGCCAATGTTAGGGTTTTTGTGGAATACGCATGCATAGTGGGTGTTGGAGTGTGCCCATCGGTCGAATGGTGAGGCTTGGACAACCCGATTATTGCTCATAAGGATAAGAAGCTACTAAAGAACATATTGGAGCAACGATGAATCGTGCTTTCAGCCGAAGATATAGTTTTTTTGCAAGAAGAATGGCACCATATAGAGATAGTGAAGGTATTAATAGGTACATGGTGGATAATGTTTAGAAAAAGTTTACAAGTTCATCTCAAGACAAGATCATTGTATTTGTGCAATTCGAGACCAATACAAGGAAAATGCTCGTACATAGTGGTAGCTCCACTAGCGTCCACTGGTAAGATTATTTGTTCCTCCAACCTCTTGCAATCAAGTTTCTATCACAAGTAAGTATTTTTTCATTTTTTAACATTAATAGACTTCAATACATATCATTCTTTTGCATTTTTTTGTTTTTAAGTTGTTTTGACTTTCTCTCTAATTTCAAAAAGTTTCAAGTTCTTCAACTAAATGGAATTGGAGTACATACTCCTTTCTCTACTCAGTCAAGTGTAACTGGTTGGATGCAAGAAGGGCAGAAGTCTTGGTCTATGTCCATTCCAACTTGTGTCTCTTGTCATATAAAAAGTTGAGGAAACCTATTGGGATTTAACCCTTGATTGTACCAACTTGGATGCACCTATTGTAGAGCTTGCTAGAGTTAATGTAGGTAGTGAGAATGCTCTTACACATTATGTACGTAGTGGGAGTGGCAAACCATTTACTTGTGGTTCAAATTAAAGTTTTAGGACTCAGACTAAACACAGACTCGACAGTCGAAAATAGGACTCATACTTGGGACTCGGTACAGACTGAACAAAAGACTTGGCTAGGACTCGACAAAGAAGAAATCCGTAGTTTTACAAATAAACAAAAAGAAATTAATGCATTTAGAGAACATTAGAGCCTAATTTGATTATGAATTTTTCATAGTTCAGATATTACACATATTATATGATCTTCAAACATTGAATATTTGAAATTTAAACATTCATACTCATAGTTTCAAACTTTCAAATGTATAATAGCATCATAAGTTTAAAGATGTTTACATATAGTGATATGTCAAAATGAGAAAAACGACCAAATACAATCTACATCTTCCTCTTTACCCTACTAATGTAAGTCAATTTTTTGGGCCTCAAACTAGAAGTTTTTGCAATATCAAAATGGTGATGAGTTTTTTCTTCAAAAGAGTCTTTATCCTCCGCCATTGCATCAAATTCTACTGCTTATTTTGCTGCCGCTCTCTCCAATTTTGCAAGATCTTCTTCAGTAAGGAAGGCATCATCATCATCATTTTTTTAATTAACAATCGATTAACCATATGGATCAATATCAGCCCTGTCGATGGACTCATGTGAAATGCCCTCCGCCTTTCTAGTTCAAAGGCGAATGTTGTACCGATCAAAGACTAGATCATTGAGGCCCTCTTGAGTCAACTTGTTCCTATTCTTTGTGTGAATCTTCTCAAATACGATCTAATTACGTTCACACCCAGAAGCACTACATGGCTGCAACAAAATATGGATGACTATATTTTGAAGATTTGGCGTGCTAGCACCATAAATCTACAAAAACACATTTAAAAAATATAAGAATAAATTAAAAAATGTAAGAATCAAGTATCTATTTTCATCTTGTAGTATTGAACTACAATAAATTTTACTTGGTTGTTATTTTACTCTCCTTTCAATTGCTTGTTGTGAAAAGACGAGTTTCCCCATTGGCATGCCCTCTCCATCCATCATACAAAGAACCTTAACCAATGTTTTTGTCACCTAAAAAAATGAAAAAAAATTTAAATTATTACAAAATGAACCCCTCGAAAAAACAACAATTAGATTATTTTGTATAAAGTTTACGTTTGTGTTTGTTACTTACCCTAATCAATTCCTCTCCATTTTTGTTAAATGTGTTATCAAAAACTATACTTACAATCTTCTCCCCTTTAGCTTTTTTGGAAAATTTAGATTTCAACCTAGCATCAAACACAAACATTTGCTTGAGATGAGAAATGGCACCAAGAATGCTTTGCAATGTGAGGAAGTGGTTAGCATATCGTGTCACTCCTGGCCGCACAAGGTCCTTGCCATTCTTGTGTTTTCTCATCAAAGAAAGGATCCCTGTATGGTTGTAGATAAATTTGGCAACATTTTTAGCATCTTTAACCACACTTTTCATCGATCAAATCTTCCCAATGTCCTCTGACAACAAGTCCAAGGAATGTGTTGCACAAGGAAACCTTGAAATTTTAGGATGCCTCTCCATAAGCAGTCTACCTAGAGCTACATATGTAGCTACGTTGTCCATGATAATTTGGACAACATTCTCTGTTAGAATCCAAGATCACCTGCATGCAAATGGATACCTGTCACATGCAAAAGACATGCAAAACCAACAAGATGTTCTGCAAACCTCAAAGTGTAAAATGCATTATGAGAATCTCAGTTATTACAAAGAGATCAATCCTTATGAAGGAGATCAAGAAACCCTAAAAGGGAAACCCTAAATGAAACCCTAGTGTGCACACTTAATAATTAATCAATTATTAATGTGCCTAAGTTTAGCTTAAGCAACTAGAGGAATAAGTGACTTAATTAATTAACCAGTATGATATAATTAATTAAGCGTAATAAATTATTACTCTAACACCCCCCCTTAAGATGAACTTAGGAAGAAGCTAAAACACTAGAAGATGCATGCAAGCAAAGATGGGTCCCGCAACTAGGCCTCGGTACCCATTTACAAATGCAAGAAAGAGGTAGAGGAGGAAAACCCAGTGGGACAAAACCCCCCTACAATGATATGACATGCTGCAAAGAAGCACTGGAAGAACACTGTAGAGTAACACTGGAACCGTAATCTGGCAAGCAAGGAAAGATACTTCTGTCTACACGAAACCATATCGGAATCAACATAATGTGACAGTAGACCCGATGCCACAGAACACTCGAAAATTCCAAATGGGAACAACGCTAGAATCTATGAAGCGACAATCGATTATTGAATGATGTATCACTGAAAACAAAGTGCAAAGATGCAAGATGCACTCTCCCAACTGCCAAAATATCCAAGTAATCTCCAAAACACCCATCGGGTCAAATCTGGAATAACAAAAAACTTGTGATAGATACAGAAAAAAGTGCATGGATAGAAACATAGAGCTCCTCAATACCTTTCCAACACCGCAAAGATAGCCAAAATCGGAGATCGTGGCAAAAAGTTATGAGCTCGGAAGCATAAAAAGTATATCTGACTTCAACCAGCAATAAATGCAGTAAAAAAGGAAAATACAGTAAAATAAATTGTACCACAAGATAGTGCTCGGAACCAGCTTTCCGACGATATCTCGTTTGTCCGATTTCGATACCGTATGCCCAAGTTATACAAAAAAGAAAATAAACTGCTTCTTTAGAGAAAACTAGGGTTAGGAGTGGACAAACACCACCGTACGGACGCTGACGTCATGCTGAGGTCAGTGGTTCACGGGCATAAATTTGACGGCCTGCAGGCCGTCGCTGCAAAAAATCACTCCCTGCAGAAAAATTTTTAGGCCGTTGGTCACCATATGACCGCAGGTTAAGCCGAGGGGGCTGGAGTGGGCCGGGGGGCCGGGCGCGAGCACCTGGTCATCCATATGACCTCGGCCGAGCAGGGGAGGGCCCGCGGGGGCTAAAGAAGCTGGTGCCCGATTAGCGGAGGATGCCGACGGCGGTGGTGGGCCAATGGCCGCCAGGCGGTGGGAGCCGTTTGCACTGGAGGCACCGGCACAGAACCCGAGATCGACCTTTTTTAAAACTTTTTTTTAATTTTTGTGCCTCAGAATGCGTGCTGGGGACGCCGTATGACTTCCCTAGCAAAAAATTTTTGCCTCAGAAACCAACTGCTCAAAAATGGACAATTTGACAGGCGTTTCTAGGGTTTTGGGGCGATGCGAACGCAATGACGATGTCCGTTTGAGCCCATAGTGTCCCGAAAATTCAGCTACCCCCAGATCTTGCAAAAAAAGATGCCTGTGGAAACCCTTGCACTTGAAACTCACTGAGAAGCCATATCTTCAGATCACGAACAGGCAACGACAGGTCTGGAGCTCTGATACCATGTTAGAATCCAAGATCACCTGCATGCAAATGGATACCTGTCACATGCAAAAGACATGCAAAACCAACAAGATGTTTTGCAAACCTCAAAGTGTAAAATGCATTATGAGAATCTCAGTTATTACAAAGAGATCAATCCTTATGAAGGAGATCAAGAAACCCTAAAAGGGAAACCCTAAATGAAACCCTAGTGTGCACACTTAATAATTAATCAATTATTAATGTGCCTAAGTTTAGCTTAAGCAACTAGAGGAATAAGTGACTTAATTAATTAACCAGTATGATATAATTGATTAAGCGTAATAAATTATTACTCTAACATTCTCAACACCAACCTCTTAGATCACCCCATCTATTAAAGTGCCCAAAGTCTCAACATTTTTGATTTCATGGGAGGCCACTAAAAAAGAGAAAAAAAGAGAGAATAAAAATCCCTTACTTGGTTGTAGTTTGATCTTGTATGCTCCTCTTCTTCTATTTCAATCTATAAACCTGTTTTGGGCATCCTTGAGAAAAAGAAATGAAAAAATAAAAACAAATAACAAGTTTTAATTGTTGCTAGGCGTTTTTCAGTCGACACCGAGAATCCTGAGTCGAGACTCACGAGTCCTACGCTAGGACTCGCATGAGTCACTCACCAAGACTTGTCAAGTCCTAGCCTGAACTCTCCAAGACTAAACTCACGAGTCCGTGGCAAGTCAAATCGACGAGCCTTAGGACTCACAGGTCCTCGCCAGGACTCATCCAAGTCCTCAAAGCTTGGTTCAAATGATGTTGAATCATTGAATAACTTGATCTAGATTCTTTTGATGAAGATTGAATATCAAGATACATATTTATTATTTTGTTATTGTATTATTTTAAAATTTTGTAATTGTACTCATTTGAATCATCTTAGACATATATGATGTATGATATTAAAATTTTGAACCATCAATTGACAATTATCTATATCACTATAATTGAAAATTAATGTATCATACTATCAAACATTCAAAATATAATATTATATGATATATCAACTGTATTTACAATTCTATATACTTTTTAATTTTTTTACTTTATATATATATATATCTATATATATATACATACCCATACCCAATCATAATGTACCCAAGAAAAAATAAATTGTCATACCACCATACGAGAACCTTGTACCCATACCCAAACCCATACTAGAACTGGCAACTTAGATGCTTAGTCACAACTTGTAGAGAGTTCTGAGTGCAAGCCATCCAAGAATAAAATAAAATGCTCATCAACAGATAAAACAAAATAGTAATCCTCAACTGTTCTTGGATTCACATGTAATATAAATAAAAAATTAATTCACATGAAATATACATAAAAACCTCAAAAGAGTAAATATTAGATAAAGCTAATAAGAAAGATAAAATATTGCCTCAAGAAGTGTTCAATCTACTGGCAAGTGTTAATTGTGGTGTAACTCTGAAAAATGAAAGATAGATTAGCTTTGAAGACCAAATCAAACATCCAAAAAATTATTCATGTCTATGCATATAAAGAAGCTAGGAAGAGTTAACAAAGCATATTTAATTTGATATTTGTTGTACCCAAAATTTAAATTTTTGCTTCATTAAGGCATTTTGGTAAAAATGGTCAGAATCTTGTAAAATGGTCGTCAAAAGTAAAAAAAGGTCAAAATTTCTAAAAGTAGCAATTTTCTATTTTTAGAAAGTTTGGAGAAGTAAACAGACCATAAGGTTTTCCTAGGTTTCTTGTCAAATGGATGTTGGTAAATTTTTTCTAAAAATAGAAATTTGCATGCAAAACCCTAACTTTGAGGAAAGCACACATGTTGGGGAAAGACTCAAATTTTTCAAAATTTGACAATCTGGGTCTCTTCAAAATGAGATTATCTACAAAACCCAACCTTCAGTTTTCTGCCCTGTTTTTTTTATGAAAATGGCTAAAAATAGAATCTTTGTAGAAAGGGCTCAAAATGATTTTGATTGGTTGATTTTACGTCTCGATCAAACTGTTCCATTTAGAAGGAAAATTAGGACCTCTGGTGGGTCTATATCACTATTTTAGAAGGAAAATTAGGACCTCCGAGGTCATCAATGGAGGATGGCTAGCTGCTAGGTGTCAAAATCCAAGTGTCAAACATTGCACAGATCGATCCATGACAAAAGATGCTCGAAAAACGATGAACGAAGGAGGGGAATCTAAAAACAACCAAATTTGTAAAAATATTGTAACACTGGAGACCTTGGCCGCCCCTAGCTAAGGAAGATGCTTAAGCTTCAATGCCCTAGTAACCTTTTAGCTTATGTTTATCATGCATGTGAAATGATGAGAGCATTCATAGTCAACAAGGTGGTGACGCAGTCGACAAAGGCGGTGAACACGAGGCAAAGAAGTTTAAAAAGAGACTAAATTTTTTGGATGTCTTGCAAAGAAAGTCGCCCCTATCAGCTAGGGGCGCCCAACATTTGAGACCATGAAAAGCAATTGTTAGGGTTTGCAATTTTGGGGGTGCTTCTAATAATTCTTTAGGCTATCCGACAAATCCATCAGTCTAGTGACAAGATCTATCAAACAACCATAATCTTGGATCAAACTGAGATGTTGCATTATAGGGGCAAATTGAAAATCATAAAAAATATTGATTTTTTTCTAACACTGGCACACATGGGCGCCCCAGTCAGCCAGGGGTGCTTAGGGTTTTGGGTAGTGTAAAGCAGTTTCTAGGGTTTGTAAAGCTTGTCATCTTTTTCAGAATTGTTAAGGATTTCTAATGAATATCTCAGCCAAACCAAAAGAGTTACCAGTTGCCGGCAATTGCAAATCGAACGAAGAATGAAGCACGGGAAACAAATAAAGACAAATTGGAAAAGTTGAAAATCATGAAAAGATGTTTAAGTCTAGCAAAGAAAAGTGCCCCAGTCAGCTTGGGGCGCTTGCGATTTCTAGCCCTTGAAACTAGTTTTTAGAGTTTGTAGCTTCGAATTTTTTGTTTTCAGATTTGATCATGGTCTTCACTGAGTCCATTAGCTAGTTCATAGGATCCATCAGATTTTCGGAATCAAAGATCAAACGAAGGTGTTTCATCAAGTGAATTGAAAATTTCAAAAAATATTCGAACACTCCTAAAGTTGGGTTCCTTATTTCAAGTAGGGCACCAAAGTCAACTTAAGTTAGTAGATTTTTTGAATTATATATCATATACATGCTTTGGCCGCTTTATTTTTTAGGAAATCTTCGGGTTGATGGAAATGAAGTTAGATATTTTTGCATGATGGCTCCTAAATTTTAGGGTTTTCGAAGTTAAGTGCTTGTTTGCTTCCAAATTCTATTTAAGAGGCTTTGGGCGTCCATTTTTCATTATTTCACACATCCAGAGGAAGAAACACAAAATGTTCTTCTCAATAGGATTTGGAGGATCAAACGAAGTGCGTTTTCAGAGTTCTTCATAGATTTGAGTTTAGGTTGCACAAAAGAACACTTTTCCATAACTCATTTTTTCCAAGGCATCACTTTTCAGAAACAGGTCATCTTTTCCAACTTTCATTGATTTGGGTTTACTTCTTTTTGATTCTTCTTCAAGATTGGAAATTTTTTTCTCTACTTCTTTGACTCCTATTTTTTTAAGGAAATCATGCATGTTTTAGAAATCCTCAAATTTTCCAAAATTTGATGATATGGGTCCTCTTCAAAATAAGATTATCTACAAAACCCAAACCTCAACTTTTCTCAAAAAATTGTCTTTTGCGGCTTCCACTTTTGTAGAAGATTCATATTTTTGGGAAAAACTCATTTTTTCAAAAATCTGATGATCTAGTTGTCTTCACAATGAGATTCTCTAGAAAACCAGACCTCAGATTTTTTGGGGAAAATTTGCTTCTTAGCTCCTACTTTTTAGTGGATCTTTAATGCTCTTAAAAAGATCATCTTTTCTGAAATCTGACGATTTGGGTCTCTTTAGAACGACATTGTCAACAAAACCTAGACCCCAGTTTTTTTTGAAAACATTTGTGCCTTTTTGAAGAAAAATCAACGAAGCTATTTTTTTAGCATTTGTGCAGAACTTGTTTAAATATAGCCATGTTCACAATCAATCTTCAAGTTTTTAGACATGCAATTCTTAACAATAGAATTGAGGACCAAATCAGTCTAGCTTCACGATTGTTTGAAGACATTTGATTTCGAATTGCATCAAGTACATCTAGTGGTTGACCTGAACACTTTGAAAGGCGTAGATAGCGTCACAATCAAGAATCTTGATGATTCTCGGTTGTTTGCTGCGGCTTCTTTTCCCATATCAATGCAAAACATTGAGTTTGTGGTTGCTTGTGTGAACCATTACAATCGAACTTCACGAGAAATCCAATTAGCAGATGGGCGTGTTGTTTGCAGCCTCTAGCCGGGAGACATTAAAAAATGTTCTGCCATTCCACCATGTGTAGATAAATTTATTGTATCAGCTGAAGAATGTGAAAAGGCGTGGAATGCGCAGAAGGATCAATGCCAAAAAATGGTTGCACAAAGGTGGTTGAAAGAGAGGCGAAACACTTTGCCAAAGAACATCAAGGACCTGGTGAGTTCAAGGATGAAATTGCCATCATGATTGCTTTGTTGAATCGAGTCAGAGGTCAAGCAGAAGCACATAAGTTTCAGCCTTGGATGTTTTACATCATGTCTCAAATGGTCAACAATAGAGAACACTACGACTGGCGAGCATTGATCAGTGATACTCTTCACCGCTAGATGATAGAGTTCTTCAAGGCCCATCACTTCCACATGATATCATTGTTGGTTGAATATTTTGTAAACTTAGGAGGTTTAGCAAAATGGTGATTTCAACACAGTGTGTGAGTTAAACTCTCCTATTTAAGGGAAGGCTCCCCCTATCTAAATAACTAAAAACAAATATGGGTGGAACGATAATCTTTCCTCCTGTTTTAGGAGAGATTAAACTCTTTTATCTTCGCAGAAAAGTAACATGAACTTTTTAAATAAACTATAACAGCAGCTTGCAAATAAAATTAGTAGAAAGGAAATGAAGTTTCCTGAAAGCTCAAAGACTTCCGTCACTTCCTTCGGGACGGGAAAATAACCTCAAGCACAAAGTCTTGAAAATCTGCAATCCTATCTACCCTTTTAAAAGATAATTCTAATGATAATATACAGCATATGATAGCACAAAGTCTGAAAATATGATGTATCTATGTAACTACTATGAATAAGAATCGTCACGAGCACAAAGACTTGCAATTCTTCTTAACTTCTAATTTATGAATTCAATCTTCAATATTGACAGCACAAAGTCTGAAAATATATTAATTGAAGCTCTCCCTAGCAATCTTTCTCAATTTTCAAATGATCACAAAGCAATGCCCCAAAATGACATAAGAACACAATGGACACAAAGTGAGAATTCAACACAAAGTCTGAAATCTGCAACTCTTTGATATTATTTGAAAATGAACAACTTGTAATTATAAAGCTCAAAGTCTTTATGAGTACAAAATTCTGCAGAGTTTTCTTGCTTGCCAAAAAGATATCTTTACAAAGGACCCTCTCAAGTATTTATAGGAGAGAGGTCATGAAAAAAAGGTGGGAGGATCCGAACTAGCTTGAGAAATTCTCTCAACCACCAACTACTTGCAATTGACTTATTCAAAATTACAGTCTTAAACTATTTTGACTTGTAATTAGATTACATGTAATTACAATTTACAAAACTGCAAGTGAAAGAAACACTTGCGATTACAAAATTCGTTTTTACATGTAGTTTGTCGAAAACAAAATGCATAAAGATAAAACATTTTATTCTATATCAATCCTAGCTTTGAAAGATTGAAATCTGCTGATAATTTCTTGCAACTCAGTTGGATCGGGTCCTAGTGTGTTCTTGGCAACTACAACAGTCTTCAAGATTACATCAAAATATCCTATCGTCGCTAGTCTATGTTCTTCACAATCATTTTGCATTTTATCAAGGATCATTCTATGGTTGACCAACTTGTGAATTGAATCCATGGTAAACTGTTTTGATTCCAGCTCTTGACGAAGATTTGCTGCCATTTCTATAGTGACCATATCAGCTGCAAGTAATTCTCCTTCATGATTCAGAATTCTGCAAGGGATTTTCTCAAAGCTAGAAAGGATGTCTTGCTGAACTTCATCACTCATTTCTAGAGTAGCTTGGATATCTTTGATGAGATCTTGAATAACCAATGATTTATTTGTCATGAGTTCTTCAAATTCTATGTATTTTTCTCTGCTTGGTAGAATTGAATTGCTGCATAGAATTTGTAACTTGATTTGATCTATCTCATGCCAAATTTTCAAATCTTTTTCAAGCGAATCCAAACTTTGCTTAAAAGCTTCCAAAGTCTGATTCAACTTTATCTTTGCTATTTTGACATTATTCAAAACTTGTAATGTCTTTTCAATCACTGGTATGCTTTGATCAATCAGCTGCATTACCCAAGAATGAACTGCTTTGGCTTTTTGCTTAATTTTCTCTAATTGCTTGACTAATTCTTCAGAAGTGAAAGAAGTTAAAGGTTTAACTTGCTCTGAAGAATTGGCAATCTTCTAAATAACTGAGATGAGCTGTGAATTCTCTTCTTTCAACTTTTCTTTCTTTGCCAAAAGCTCATTGTAACTATGTGTGAGAACAGTTACTGAATTTTGAGCGTCTTCCATCATACCTGTATGTGTCTGCTTGCCTAAATCCACCCTTGTGAATTTATAATCAAAAACATGCATTTCTTCTGGTGACTTGTCTGCAAGGGGTTCAGCTATCTCTGCATATTTCATTTTGTTGCTGTCCACAACTACCCGTGAAACGGTCTTAGCCTTCTTTGCAGCTTTTGGTCTTGATCTTTTCAATTGCTGGAAATCAAATACATCTGGAGAGATTGCCTGCTTCTTTCTCTTTAGAGTGACTGAACTCAACCATGGGGGAAGATCCAATGTGTCAGTATTTGAAACAACAACCGTATTTGAAACAGCAATAAATTCATTTTAAGTCATAGTTGTCACTCTTGGAGATGTCTCAGTTTGAATCTCAACAAAAGCTTGACTGGATGGTGCATTGTGATCAACATTAGCCATGAAACAATCAAAGCTTGCAGCAGATGTATCAATTTCTGGAAGTGTTATATGTGATGTGTTTGGATACATTAGATTAGCATCAAAAACATTCTCTAGATTATCATGCATGTTTTCTATAGAGGCAGTCACCGTTGATGAAGTTGATGTATGAAGAGCAGCTTCAATAGGAGGAACATAAACCGTTGAAAAGGAATCAATATCACTATCAAATTGAGACAACGGAGACATTACTGATACAGGTGCAACATCAATCTGAGGGGACATTATACTTAGAGTAATAGGAGACTGAAGAACTTCTTTTTCTTGCTAATTGATGACTTGGATCTGCGTCTCTCTAACCTCCTTCCCTTTTAATGTTGGTTCCTCCAAAGGTTGTTCTACGACACGGTTGACTCTCAGCTTGATCCTCGTTCTTGAAGAAGAAGCGCCTTCCTTGGATTTATCCCTGACTTCTGATTTCAATCCAACAGGTCCAGCCGAATCATCTTCATTATTAACCTTGATTTTTATAGTCTTGACGCCTATACTCTTGAGCCAAGAGTTAGTATTTACCAAGATTGGCTGAAATCTATTGAAGATAGAAACGAATTCTTTATTAGACCATTGTATTGCTAGAATAGAAGCATCAACAACTCTTTGTTCTTCATATTCTGCATCTAAAATCAGCCCATCATCAATTACTCCTTTTGGAATCAAGGTTAGATTAAAATCAATAACCTGCTCAACTGTAAGCTTGCAATAGTCCATCTTATAGATATCCTTCTCTGTTTGGAGGTCTGCCCAAATATCTTCAAGGCGATGCACATGGGTGAAGGCCCTCTTTATCTTGTCCTTCATGCCTCTGTAATCAAAATCTGCCCTAGCCTTGAATCTTTTCATCTTAACCTCCTGAATCTCGGTTTGCATAGCTTTTGCCTTTGAAGTACTTGTCAAGGAGTATCTCCCAATCTGTAATGGTTTATGAGATGAGATACTCACTCCAGTTTTATGTTGCAAAGCTTGTCGTGCATGCACTGTCATCGACTATCTTGATAGCTCCATTAAAATGATCTTATTAGTTGGATACCTCGGCAGCATGTATGGTTGATCTTCAAAACAACCAACCCTCATATAGGTAAAAGTAGGAAACTGAAGAAAAGGGCATCTATATTCATTGACTTTTTTCCAAGCAACATCTGATACTCTGTTGTTCTGCAAGTTCTTGTCAAAAAGGCACATGAAATAGCCAAAGAACGCATCTTGAACTCTTTTGTAATGAATTCTGCTAGGACTCAAAGGCAGCTGATCATAGTATTCCTAAACTGGGACTAGAGATCTATCTGCGACGGTAGAAAGGCCTGGAAACTGTCTCAATGAAGCTGCTATATAAACCAGATAGGAATTCATATAGAAAGTGAGCGTGGTAGGAACTTGTGCAAGCTGCTCACATAAGCTATCACTGATTATTTCACCCCAAAAGATTGGGTGTTGTGCCTTCCCAATCACCACTATGAATTTGTGCATCCACTTCTCAAAGACATTAGAGAATTTCAACCCCATAATTCTACTCAAGAGAGTGATGATATCATTAATTACTTCTTTGAGGTCAGATCGATACAGCTTGGCCCACCGAGACACACCAGCTCGACGCTTGAGAAGCCATTTGGTATTGATGTGCTGTTTACAATCTTCTTCCTTTTGCTCATAATGATCTAGAGCACTCTTCACTGAAATATCTGAATACATGGGTGAATCCGGAACTCTAAAAACCCTATGAATGGTTTCTGGATCAAGCCGTATGACTACATTCCCATCATCATCTTTAATGGTTTTGGATTCTCTGTCAAAATGAGCTGTGCATGCAAGGACGAACTCTCGTTCTAGGACATCAACAGGAAAGGAAGCAACCAGATGAATATGACTTTTGAACAGCAACTGCATATGATGAGAAGTTGATTTCTCAGCTCTCCCCAAAAACTCGGACATATCAACATGCCCAATCTCCGTGTCTCTGATTTCTTCAATGTTTGAGACAACATGAGAAGGTGAAATCTCATTCTGGTATTTGTCATATTTGTAATTCATCTTTTTGTTCGGTGGAGAAGAAGGTTCCTCCGTCATCGAACAAGAATCTGCAAGGCTGCGATGAAAGTTCCATAAGGTCAAGACATCATCAACGTTTACAAGCATAGACATGGCGAAGGCTCAAACTCAGAATGGTATTTTGGCTGTTTGAGGGTAGAAAATGAGCATTATAACTCATTTCAAGTTTTTGGACGCTGATTGCGAGTGAAAAGGACATATGCTTTTTTATGACAAATGAAAAAGTTAGACTGCAACTTCGCAAAGTGCAAGTCACAACTTTTAAATTGCATTTGCAGTCAAGGATAAAAAGTTCATTTTTAAGGCACTTTAAAGTCATTTCGGGATTTTGAAGGCCGACTACAAGTGAAAAGTGAATGTCGGGATTTTAGGAAGACATTGCAAGTAAAAGAAGATTACTTTTTGAACTTGCATTCTTCATTAAAATCTCCGACTTGTAATGGGTAAATAAAAACCCAAATTACTTTGCTTCAAAAACCATCATCATTTTTTGTTTCTTTTCTATTTTCAGAAAATGTAAATGGGATGAAGTGAACAGAACAGATGACATGAGAAAAACGCATTTTGTGTATGAGGCATTTTAAAGAATGGAGGCATATGGAGTGTGAAGAAAAACGTTTTCTAAATAAAGAGAAAAACGCGTTTCCAACTGAAAGGAAGATGAAATGAATGAAGTTATATGAAATGAAAACAAAATGCGTTATCATGTATAAGATATGTTCTTGAATGGAATGGTGATAATGAAGAAAAAACGTATTTTTAAAATGAAATGATGAGTGAATGAGGGCATATGAAAAATGAAGAAGAAAAACGTTTTCATGGAAAGATGCGTGAATGTATATGTAAAGAAAATGACGTTTGGTGAACAAAACGCATGAAGGCGTTGAAAGGAGAAAGGCATTTTGGTAAAAAACGTTTTTAGCATAGACATTTGGTGAATAAAAACGAATATATAAAAACAAAAATAATTTACAAGAATTTGAAATAAAGAAGAACAAAGAAAAGAAGAAGAGACATACCTGTAACAAAGATTGCAGACAAACAAGAAGAAGAAACCCGAGGCGTGATTGCAAACTCAGAAAATGAAAAAGACTTGGATATTATCAGTTGAAAACCCGATCTTCAAGCATGCGAATTTATGAGATCCCCATAAAAAAGGAAAAGAGGCGAAATGGGATTCGAACTGCTTCAATCATGAATGGCGTCGGACTTCTACATGCCTTTAGCAAGTTATTCAACATGAAATCGGGGCTTTTTGATCTATTAACAAGTGACTTCAATAAAATCGGGCTTTTGAAATGTATTTGCAAGTCAATCGGGTCTTTCAAAGACAAGTGCAAGTCACTTTCAAATAAAATCAGACTTCTAAAATCACTTTGTAAGAAAACCGGGATTTTTAAATGCTATTGCAAGCAATTTTAAATAAAATCGGGCCTTTTTCATGCTTTTGCAAGTAAAAGAAAGAAAATCGGACTTTTAAGAAGTCACTGCAAGTAACTTAAAGGAAATCGGAACTTTTATAAACAATTACAAGTACTTTATGAAAAATAACTTGTAATGAACTTTAAAAGTTCCTATAATTGCAAGTATCTCAAAAACTTCCTATTAAAGACATTAAAAAGAAAATTTTAAAGTAACTTGTAATGAAGTTCAAAAACTCCTACTTGCAGTGATGTCAAAAAAACCCGAATTGGATAAAAAACACAGTAAAAATGACTCAGAATTTCACGAAAACAAACGAGAATGTGTAAAAAGTGGTAACCCAAAGGACTATAGACTTAAAAATTGAGATTTGCTAATCTTTGCACCTCGAAGTACGTGCCATAGAGAAGAAAACCTTCAAATTTAATCAAAATTTCCATTGGTTATCCCAATTTTTAACAAGTCAAAAATTAGGGACAACAGCTGGCTCCGACTAGGAACTGCCTTCGATTGAGGATTCCCTTGGCCAAATGAGGGTGTGTTCCAACAACTATAGTTCAATATAGACCACCGTATTCCTCAACTTAACTGGATTTATCATCTTTGCTCCCTGCATGAAGTAGAGACCCAGGATCATTTTATCTTCAAATTCCTCATTTACTATGAGATTCGAGGGAGATGATACTGCCTCTATAGGGTCTCAAGCATCAATCTCTCTACTCTCTTCAAACATCCAGACCAATAGTATTTGTCCCTTTATCTTTGGGAAGCCATCATTCTTCAACGTAGATCCTTACTTGAGGCCTCTCGGGATTCTAGAGTCCCCAAGTTGATGCTTCCTTCTTCAAACACATCTAGGAGATTGACAACTCTAAATGGCCTTCGGATGCCACTACCCTTGAATGCAGGAGTAGAGTCTTACACAGGCCGTGGGATTTGCTAACCATTATACTCGGAAAGATTGAAGCGACCTCTTCAAAGCTTCTATATTTGCTCATGCCTACCACGTGAGGCCTCAAGGAGGGTCGTGTATGGTGTTTAAGGGCAAAACGACTTGCTAAAGGGAGTATCTGCCAACGCTTGGGTTTGATATCAGACTTGACAAGGTTTGCATGGGAGTTTGTGCCTATTTTGGAGTGATATGAGGGTCGACTTAGTGAAGATTTACTGGACATGTAATGCTGGGTTCTTTACCTTGCCTTTTTGGAGGTCGATAGAGGTCTGAGAAGACTAGGCGTTGACTATATTATGTGTACCCAATCGATATCCAGTCTACTGCAATTAACCTTCAAGCTTTGCGTTGGGTTCCAGGTTGGCTAGTCTTTGCAATTGCTGTTAATGCATATTCAAGTCTGTATACACATGTATATCTGAGTTATGTTGGTCTGAGTATATTTTTGAGCAGTCTATTGCCAGTCTTTGGTCCATTCTATTGCTCAATCTGTAAGAGTCGGTCTGTAGTGTTGATAAGTGTTTACCTTTGTAGCACAAACATATATTGATCTGAAAGTTATCATATCAGTCTAAAATATAGAGTTTTTCAGCCTTTCTATTGCTGCCATAGTCATATCTTTGTTGGTTTACAGTCTTGTATCTTTGAGACATTTTCTGAGCATAAATATTCAAAGGGCTGCTCACTGTCCTTTCTCAGCATGACTATGTGATGGGCTGAAATGCTTTCTTTCCTATATTATTCAGTTAAACATTAAGAGTGAAGTCCAAAATTTGCTAACCTGTTTGTTGTATTGTAATGTCCCTTACCCGACTTTGCTCTAGAATTCGCTTGTTGATTCGATTTAGGGTTTTTTCTTTTTCAAATGAATGTTCTCTTTGATTAAGTAATCTTGGATTGAAATCTGCATTTAATATTTCCACATGTACATATATCTGTTAGCATTAATATTTAGATATCGAAATATAAATATAATCACAAATACAATCATGAAAACACGAGGGGTGGCATGGATGGATCCGCCCGAAGGCATGGTCCCTAGTACAAAGGTGGTAACCTACAACCCTCCCTTCTTAGCGACTTGTAATTGCATTCTCTATCCATGTGGATAGATCCGCTCGAAGTCCTTGGGTAATTTCAAGGGGTTGTAACCTACAACCTTCCACTCTAGGGGACTTGTAACTGCATTCTCCACCCATGACATCTCCTCAGAAAACACATGACCTACTGGGGGAAGCCAACAGAGCTTATAAATGGCCTAGGCCTACTGCCCCTCGATGGCCACAACAGAATCTTAGGTGGGACCCCCACCCCTCCATGGCCCAACCCTAGCCTCAGGACTAGCGGAACCTTAGGTGGACTTTCCACCCCTGCATGGCACATCCCTGCCTTGGGCCCTAGGGGCGGAACCTTAAGTGGGGTTTTTAGGCACCACTTTTCTCAAGCCCACCCTCTCTAGTAGGCTTACAAACATGGAAAATACAATCTATTAGCAATCAAATACATTTGCATTTATTATTGATTTTTTAAGTCAATATCAACATGATTATGATCATGATAATACTAAAGGAAGTATTACGCCAATAATCAGATTGCCCATATCTGTTTCTTATATTCAAAATATGCTAAATATTAGTGCTAAGTGACTACATCATTTGAGTTGCTGTATCTCCACGTTTTTTGATTCCTTACTCGCCTCCTTTAACCTTATATTGGATTGATCATAGGACGAAGACAATTCATAATCTACTTATGTTTATATCAAAGTCATCGTTACTTATAAGACTTAATAATTGCTGCAAGCATAATTATTGTATAATCGTATATATTATTCTTTACTTATATCAATTAATATTTATATATATGTTTATGTATTTATTCTTTTCTTATATAATTATTCTTTTCTTATATAATTATTTATATATCAACCATAATATATATTAATTATACATTGTTATTTAACTCCTAATGTATCTGACAATTCTTAACATCCTTTAGAAATCAGATTTAAATATAATGGAACATACCACCGATTGCTGTTCTTTTAGAAATCAGATTTTCATAGAATATCATAAATGATTCTTTGACAGATTATGTTCTTTTTTCCCCATTCGATCCCCTCTTGCTTTGGAAATGAGTCTCTTTCATACCCGATATGGCCGAAGACATACCTCTTTGCCTGGGGATGTGTCTCTTAGCCCAATTGTTTTGTCTTTTTGAATGAATGTTAATCCCTTATGACACACCATCGTTGATTTTAAAACAGTCTCAATTCCTCCCTAAAACAACCTTTATCACTGCTTTTTAAAATATAATAATTGTTGTGTTTGAATGCATCATGTCCTTTGATGGTTGCTGTTTTATGGTTTGTTTGGGAATCAATGCCTTTCACAACCATTATAAATGATATGAAACATATGCATGGTTAATGATTTGTAAATATTAATTTGCTCGATATGATAATTGTATTATCATAATATTATTTATAACAGTATTTAGATTTATGTATATAATAATTTATTTGTTTATTATTATTTCGTTTATATTAGTTTATAGGATTATTATAATGTTATCTGGATAATTATAATGATAATGAATTTGCTAATACATATTTTCATAACTTATTAATTATGATGGAATCACAAATAATGACTGTTTGGTTATTTCTGTATTTTAGTATCATAATTATAATTATAATAGTACTATATTACTAATATGTATTTTATTGATTTATTTGCATTTCAATGCGTTATCATTTCAGGGACATGACATATATGCATTTCGTTCTGAAATCTTCTTGTTCTATGTAATGTATTACATGGAGTTTGATAAAATGACAAATCTATCTAATTGAGACGATTTGAGAGGGAATTTTACATTTAAAAGGTGGTCGTCGAGTTGTCCAGATTCAACTTGTGTCAAATGACTATTCTTGTTGAACTATATACTGGTACAAGATCTAACACCACCAATAATTGTAGTGTATTGTTCCAAACTGGGCACAATATGCTCCAAGGAGGTTACACTTGTTTCAAAACAATCCAATCAGTACTTGGAGAATTTGTTGGATAGCTTCTGAAGGAGAACCACTAGAGTTTAAGTTAAAAAAGAACAAATATGTTTTAGGAGCAATTCTGAAATTTGTTTTGGAACTATCTAGTCGGTATTTGGTTTTGGGATTCTATAATAAGATGCCACCACTACTATATATACAGTCTTAGGATTCCAAAGTTTGAAATTACTATTTGTACAAGCGGCCAACAATTCATTCATTATTATATGAATATCAAATTACCTGTTTTAGGAGTGATTTTGTGTCCCGTGCACCAATTTGATTGGGGAAGGGTTTGTTGATGAGGATTGGACAGTTTAAGTTTTCTTTAATATTTTTGTGTGCCTTGTTTGTGATTTGAGCTTTGATTTAGTAATTGTTCTCGATGTGATTATTGTAACTTATTCATTATTTCCATTTTGATAATTTGTTATAATTCTGATTGAGATTTTGAAAATTGTATAGTTTAGAGTGTCCAGTTTGAATTAATTGCCTCTGTTGTTTTGTGCATAGATTAGTATTTTCTTTTGATGTTAATCAATTATTCTTCCAATTCATTTAAGGTTCTTGAATTAGATCTACATCTCATATAGGACACTCAAATTTTAAAAAAGAGCTTATATATTTTGCATTGTCCTAGTCAAAGCCAAACATTCACTGATTAAATAACATTGTGTGTGCTCAACAGTGTCCTTAGTACTCAGTCTCACAAATCATGACTTTATGGCCACCATGATACCTTTTACAAATTGCAACCTTTTGGCCTTTTCGTTTGCAATTTTGCGATTCACACACTTTTGCTATCCCCATCTATTTTCCAACTTAATACATTTTTTCACACGCCAATGCCTTTCACACAAATTTTGCTTATGCTGTCATGATCCCTTTTTCAAACTAAAAGAATTAATAATATTTTAAGTTGGGGCATGTCACTTTATTTTTAAATGGGCAACATAAATATTATTAAAAAGCCAATGTCATACTTAGATTAGTGTTTTCAACATTTCATTTGAAATGTGATTCAAAAAAGGGCCTTTGGATTTAATTTATATTTTTAAATACTTGGAGGCAAAAAGTGAAATAAATTGATGGCCCAAAAGTAAAGTGCCTATAATAGAAGTCAAGTCTCAAATAAAATCATCCATCATCCACTATGTCATTATTTCAAACGAGTTTTCAAATTTGAGCTTTCATGGATAGAACCCCTTGGTGGCTTGATCTAGAGGACAAAAACCTTCAATATTTTCTTTATCGACTAGATACAAGTTTCAAAGGCACTAAGGAAAAATTGTGATCGTCTCCTTGCGCCAAATGTAATTGTGAAGCAAGTGAACTTCCTTCACCCGCTGCGCTAAAATTGGGGCAATTTTATATTAATATTGTTGGTTGTGATCTCTATTTTTACATTGCAAATTATCAAATATACAATGCTTTGTATCTAGTGCAATTTGCCCCTATTTACTACTCAAATTTCAATTATTATATATGCTATGGTTTATCTTGATTGGTGCAATCTAGTATGCTGCATATATCATGATAATTCTTGAACCATCATTATCATTAACGAGCCTTCCATATTATTGTTTTTTATTAAGTTAGGCAAGAAAGAAGGGTCCCAAACCTTAGGGAGAAGCAAAACCGACCCAAGAATGGCCAAAAACAACACATTGGCAATGCATTAATAGATCAACAAATGTAAACAAGTTCAAATGAAAATAAAAACCAACAAGAAAATAAGAAGCAACTTAAGGGGATAGATGTTCCCAATCCTCAATAAAGAATTTGTACATTTCATCATACTTTCCTAGGTTATTAGCTTTAGCACGATGCTTCTTCAGCTCCAGGTCCTATAGAATTAAGAGAGTGGTGGCAGACCTGAGCATACTTTTAGTGTTGAACCTCGTGATGATCTTCATGTTGTTCTCTATTTCTTGTATTTTGGTATTCATCTTCTCCACCTGCTTTGTTGTCTGGGTACAAATCGCATATTGTTGTTTATCCATAGAAAGGGCTTTAGGGGAATCCTCAGTCATAATATAGGGGACCTTGGGAAAATCCTCAATCTTTGAGTCTAAACCAAGCATTTTAGTGACTAGTAGCCTATTTTTGGAGTCAAGTAGGCTATTCGCAGGCGTTTCTAGGGATTCCAAGGTTCATGGAGGGTTCTCGTCTGCTCTACAAGAGGTTATTGCAAGAGTTTTCAAAAGAGTATGTATTTCTGGGTTTTCGGAGATCCTAGGTGGGTAGTTATTGCTATTTCTAATCGTGTATTTTAACACTTAGTATTTTAGTAAGTCACAACTGCATCTCAGAATGGGATTATTTTGAGTTTGGACACACTATTTTTAGCAATATGCAATTTTATTAAATGTTATTTTTAGCAGTGGTGTATTGATATTCTTAGCAATTGGTGTCTCCACCATCCTTGGAGTTCGAAAAGGGAATAATTTGCAACTTAAGTTAATTTTATAAAGTCAAAACAGCCTCTTGGACCCCCATAACAAGGGTGTTAAGTGAATTTTAATAAAGCATATTATTAGCAATTGGTGTCTCCACCATCCTTGGAGTTCGAAAAGGGAAAAAATTGCAACTTAAGTTAATTTTATAAAGTCAAAACGGCCTCTTGGACCCCCACAACAAGGGTGTTAAGTGAATTTTAATAAAGCATATTATTATCCTCAAGTGTGGTGTCCCTTTTTGGAGAGAAAGGATATTGAAACTTTTGGGTCTCAAGTCTTATATATACTCCCTCATTTGCTCTCATTTGGTTATGCAAACATATGATAATGAAGTGTTTCCGGATTGTAGAGAGAATTCCTTGGGCTTAAAGGAGATTTCGAGCTTCAAACTACATCTCATAATGGGAGTATTTTGAGTTTGGACACACGCATTATAGCAATATGTTATTTCTAGTAGTGGTCTTGGCAACAGTTCAATGCGGGATTTTTTTTTTTGGGAGTGGTTGAAATTTCAGTTGATTGTGTCTTGATATTCTTGGCAATTGGCGTCTCCACCATCCTTGGAGTACGAAAAAAGAAATATTTGCAACTTAATTTTATAAACTAAAAAAGGCCCCTTGGACCCCACACCTAACATTTGCCAACTTAATTTGTTTTAAAAAGCAAAATTAAAGCATGACTATAGTGGATGCAAAGATGAAGGGTTTTAAGTGAGTTTTAATAAAGTATATTACTCTCCGCAAGTGTGGTGTCCCTTTTTGGAGGGAAAGGATATTCAAAATTTTGGGTTTGAAGTCTTCTATATATTCCCTCATTTGCTCTCATTTGGTTATGCAAGCATATGATAATGAAGCGTTGTCAGATTACAGAGAGAATTCCTTGGGCTTAAAGGAGATTTGGAGCTTCAAACTACATCTCAGAATGGGATTATATTCAGTTTGGGCACACTATTTTTAGCAATAGTGTTGTCGGATTTCATAGAGAACTCCTTGGGCTTTGAGGACGAAAACCCTCACGGTTGGCTTCAATACTGAAGTTGCAAGATACTCCCTAGCTGGATATTGGCATAGCTCCATTGTAGGGGTTACAATTGAGCTTCATTGGGTGCCCCCTTCTTGGAAGATTGCAGATTTTAGTATGGAGAGTCTTATTTTTGGGAGCTGGTCGTCCCTCTAGGAAGGCCATGTAGTCTGGATTTTTGGAGATTTGGTGAGTGTTGACGTTGATCAAACTTTTAAGGGTTGCTATATTGCTCAATCTTGGCACCTAGCCTAACCATTGTCATTGTAATTTTTTTGGAGTGATTCTATGGATGAGAGAAGGGTGAACACTAGCTAGTGACAAAGGAGGTCATACTCTCATTCATGACCCAACACAATTCCAATTTATGCATGCACTTTTCCCAGATTGCTTGAGCAAACTCACAATGGAAAAACATGTGGGGTACCAATTCTTCCTCCTTTTAGCAAGAGAGTAGGGAACCCCTCTTTTGTAAATTGTCCTATGTGAGTATTTTTTTTGGATAATGGTTCATCGAAAAAAAGTTGACTTCAGGAATTAGCTTATGGTTCCAAATTATTTTCTATAATGAGCTTAATGACCGAGCTGTTAAAGCCAAATTTAGCCAAGATCTTCAGAATGAAATCCCATTGAACCTTATCATAAGCTTTGGAAACGTCAAGCTTAAGAGCCATCCTCGCATTATTACATCTATCCATTGAGTGGAGCAGTTCATGGGTTGTCAAAGAAGCATCAAGAATGTGTCACCCCGAGAGAAATCCCTTTTGAGTGTGACTAATAATTTTATCCAGAAGAGGTTTGATTCAGTTGACAAGGATCTTAGAAATGATCTTATAAAAGGTGTTATAAAGACTAATAGGTCGGAAGTCAGTCATCGAAAGAGGCTCACTAATATTGGGTATAAGGGCAATGAAAGTGTGGTTCATTTGTTTAAGGATCCTACCAGATTTGAAGAAGTCCCTAGTCACAAGCACAAGGTCCTAGCCCACCGTATCCGAGAAAATTTGAAAGAACGCAGGAGGAAATCCATCAGGACCCGGGGCTTTGAAGGCCCCCATGCTAAAAGTAGCCAACCGAACCTCTTCAGTGGAAACAATCCTAAGAATTCCCAAATTATCTTCCTAAGAGATGGAGGCAGGGAGATGCTGGAGGATCTTGCAATCCAGAGCCAGATTGGGCACCTCTGTAGGGGCCGAGAAAGCCTCTTTGAAGTAATTAACCGCACAGGACCCAATTTGAGCTTAATTAGAAAACTCCTCCCCAGAGGCACTTATCAATTTAGAAATTTGATTCCTTTTCCGATGTTTGATGGCAGAAACATGGAAAAAGGACGTGTTCCTATCTCCTTCCTTCAGCCATTGGACCCTAGATTTTTGCTTCCAGAAGACCTCTTGATTTTTTAAGACCCATTCCCATTCCATTATGGCATCCTTTTCCTGAATGTGTGTCCGCTGACTGTCATCTCCCTCATCCATATTTTTCTGCAAGGTCTTCTCCAGCTTCCCCTCGAGTTGTTTTTTCCTTTGAAAAACATCCCCAAACACATTCTTGTTCCATCCTTTAACCATCAGTTTAATATGTTTAACTTTAAAGCAGAGCCTAAACATAGGGGACCCTTGGACAGGAATATTCGACCATTCAACAATTTTCTTTTTGAAATTGGGGTGCGAGTTTCACATTATTTGAAATCGAAAAAGATAGGGACCACCAGAAGGACGAATATTAGTGGTCAGCAGAAGAGGATTATGGTACGATACCGTCCTAGGCAGAGTTACCAGGTTGGCATCAAAGGCATTAGTCCAATGAGGAGATCAGAGGAAGCGGTCAAGCCGAACCTGAATCAGATCGCCACCAACCCTTCTATTAGACCAAGTGAAATTCTGGCCTAGTAGCTCAATATCAATTAGCCTCGAAGAAAAAATAAAATTTTTCAGATCCGACATGCTGTCAGTGTAATCCAGGAGGCCACCACATTTCTCGGAGGGAAACAAGGGAGAGTTGAAATCTCCAGCAACAAGCCAACGACCACCCTTATTCATATTAATCTTAGCCACCATGTTATTCCATAGAATATTCCTCGAGTTCCTCTAATTAGGAGCATATATATTAATTATAGACCATTCTTCTCCAACAAAGGAGAACGAAACCCCAATGCTATTTTTACAATGAAATAATTTAGAACCCTGCATATAGGAAGGATTCCAAAGCATGACAAATCCTCCCGAGGCTCCCTTGACATCACTATGGACATAGGAAGCATTAGGCCATAAAAAGATAGCAACTTTGTCAAAATTAACCATTAACATATTAGTTTTTTAAATAAGACAAACATCAATCCTATGCTCCACTATATAGTTCTTTAGGGCATGTTGTTTGTGCGAGCTATTAAGCCCACGAACGTTCCAAGACATAATCCTCATTTTTGACCTTTTTTGGAGGACACATCCAATGTCCTCTGCTTTCCCAAGGCAATCTCATTTGTCGTTTCTCTCATTCTGGTGTATCTCTGAGAGGGTCTCCCAAGTTTGGAATCTCCTCCAACATCTGCCTTCTTCTTCCTTCCCTTCTTCTTAGGTGTAGTCCATATCCCTTCATCCTCAACTTTCTCGAACTTTAAGCTCCCCAAACTTTTAGTAGACTCTTCAATCATGCCAGAGCACTCTTCCTCCCAAATTTCACCTTCTTCTACCAAGGCCCAACAGGCCCCCAGAGTGATAGTCAAGGACAGAGGATCAACAACCGATGAGCCAAGACCAAAGAACCCAACAGAAGCCCCCATAAGCAAGGTATCGAAAACCGAGGATCCGGGATCCTGAGATGCAGAGACCTCCCGAGGAATGGCTTCCAACACAAAAGAGACACAAGGGATCAAACCAAGGTGAGGAGTAATAGGGGAGGGTGGCCGAACAAAACTTGGAGGGACAAACTCAGAGTCACCCGAAGGCCTCGAGATATTTGCAGCCGGATTCGTGGGATTTAACACATCCTTAGACTCTCGAATGACCGAAGATTTGCAGTCGGAAATAAGATGCCCAGCTTTGGCACACCTTTGAAAGAGTACCACAGCATTTTCATAACATACAAGTTGAATCCAGCTACCCAGCTTAGAACACAACTTGATAGAGTTTGGTAGAATTTTATCAACGCAAATATTGACACAGAAACTAGCAAAGACTAACCTTGATTTCGATTTAGTGACAACATCCATGGTAACAAACTGACCCAATGAATCACCAATGGCCTTGAAGATGGCATCATCCCAAAACTCAAGAGGTAAGCCCGACAGCCTAAACCAAATAGGAGCCGACATGTTAAGGTCAATAGCGGGGTCAAAACCAGGTTTCCACTTACACATTGACAGACTGTGCTTCCCATAAACCCATGGGCCTGATGACAAAGTGGTCACCAAGTCCTCAGCTACAGAAAACCCGAAGAGGAAGAGACCGCCAACCATCGCGCATATCTCCACACTACCCTTGAGACGCCACTTGACAACAACCCATTTCCTAACCATATCCACCGTAGGACGATAAGAGAGGAATCTCCCCACCACAACATTATCCATGGAGGAAAGGATCCTATCACTAATCGAATCAGGAATGTCAAACACATTACCAAAGATCGAAAAAATCTCAGGTGGAGCCGGAAAAAAGGAGGAGACTTGTTTCCCACTAGTCAGAACATCCTTCCAACCGGCAGCCGGAGGATTCTCAACCACCGACACAGAAGAACTGCCCAAAGAAGCCAAATCCTTCAAAATGCCTGATGGTGAAAGCGCAAATCCCATAGAGGGGGTACCCACCAGACACGTCCCTAAAGGAGAGGAGCACGGGTCAGGAGGGGGCAGAGGGGGACCATTAGATACCCCCAATACAGAGTCCACCATGCACACAGAAATTCAAAACACCGATGAGTGGGAGAAATTAAAAAATAACCAGAGCTCAAAATTTTCTTTACCTTTCGTAAATCATGTTATTAGAGTCATGTTTCATATATTTAAGGTCACGTTGGGGTCATTTGGTGTTTATTAAGTACAAAAGTGCAAAAATGAAAACAATGTAAAAAGTTGTCAACTTAATAAAAAAGGAAAAATTAAGAGATGAAGAGTCATTAGTGTCAGGTAGAGGTAGTTAGAAGGCTAAAAGTCAATTTTTTTTCCCTTTAAAAAGGATCTTGTATCTTTTAGATCTTCGAGGGTGGTTGAATAAAGAATAAGTTCAAGGAAAATCTCTGATTTTTAATCACTTTTCTTCAAAAATCTTGCATTTCAAGGCATTGTACATAATTGTACGAACTTGAAGGCATGGTAGAATGGTTGGATATGGTAATTATCTCAATCACCTTCCTGTTACATCAAAGTTCATGTATTTTAGTTAAGATTTGTGTGATTTATTGTGGATTTACTTCACACTGCTAAAACCCTCAGTTAGGATAAGCAAAGACATAAATAATTATGTTTCTCCTTTATTAATTGGTGGAATCTTCTGGTTTCATGTGAGATTATCCTAATATGAATGTTATTTCATGTTTCAGTGGATTTAGGGAAAAATCATAAAGATAAGATGCAGGGGAATGAAGTTTCTTGACTGAAAAACTGTGTACAGTTTGTGAACAGAGTAATTATGAAGGTTAAGCCCTTAGGGTTTTGTAAAAATAATTTGTAAATGGAGTTTGATGCTTTGAAGAGCATATACCAGTCAAACAAAACATGTCCCAAGCACTTGACAAGTGTACTTTGTTAAGAAGTTAGTAAAGAAATAAACCCTTATGCAAATCAGGCCTAATTAGGCCTAAATCTGTCTGAAACAACAATATTTGAAACTTGTGTTGTAAAATTTTTGATACCCGTTTTGAATATGTTTTAGATCAGCAAGGAGGGAATTGAAAAGTGTGGATAGACTTGTGTAATAGTTCTTATATTGTTAATGAAGCCCTGACAAATAGGTTGGCAGACCTACAAGCATTGCAAACAGGGTATGAAGGAACCAGTGACAGTAATAACTTTAAGGGATTTTGATGATTAAGTGTGAGTTATTGGTTGTTTTGGTTAAGAGATCACCAAGGTATAATTTGATCTCATTTTATATAAGGTTTTTTGTAAGCATGAAATTAAAAATCCCATTGCTTTGACTAATCTATCTAATAATAACTCTGTTTTGGAGACTAAAATGAAAGTATAGTATATGATTTTGTTAAACTGTCAAGAATAAAGGATGGGAGATGGTTTACATTTGTTTGAAGTGAAACGGAATGGAAATTGTGTGGTCTATATTAGCCTAAATATTGTTTTGGGTCAGATTGCTTTATGTTGAGTTGAAATTGTGAAGTTTAGGACAACCATAAAGAGTTAATGGTAAAATGAAAGGGCAGATTGGGTAATTGTTTGTTTTGATCAAGATGAAGTTGACTAAGGTGTTTGAACTTGGAGGAATTTATCCATTATCAAAGACTTTAGAGCTTTAAACTTGGAGGAAGGTACGAATGGGCATTTATTTGAAAAGAATTGAGTTGATGATCTGAGCTGGCGGTGTTTCTCCCGATTGAAGTGGTGCTTCGGTGAAGGTGTATGGTGGCACTTGGCATACGTCCAACATTAATGGCGAAGGCTGGAATGATGTGGGATTTAATGCCTCACATACTTTAACCTATTTTGTATTTCGATTCGGGTTGTTTGACAGGGAAGTTAGTGGTGGTAGGTGGGTCTTTGGAAGGTGTTGAAGCTATGAATAATGGAGGCAAATTTTTTGTTAACCTCTGACAAAAAAATAGACCCATTCACAGGGAAGGTGACTATGAAGAGGTTGTTGGGTATGTTTCTCTTCAAAGAAGTGTAGGTTGCTCAAGCCAAGGAATTGATGTTGGAGGATGGTTTTGATTGCCTGACCCATAGATATCGAACCAATATGGATATCTACTATTTGATAATGGTGTGGGGGTGAGATTTAGGTGAATAGAAAGAGGTGGTAAGGAAAGTAATGAGGGCTCTTGTCCATGCGGATTTCCTGGGGGATGTGGAAAGCATAGTGGCGCATGCGATACCTGGAGTAGGGATGATAAAGGTTGAAGGTGTGGAGGGTGGTGGCCTTGAGATGGTGGATTTGAACCATCTTTTTATCTGGTGGCCTAAAGGAGGAACAAAGGACCGATGGCGGAAAGCTGCGAAACGTGGTTGGATGAAACTCAAGGTATGTGCAGAGTGGATGGAAACAGAGGAGACCATAAATAATTTGAAGGAGATTTCTTGAGAAGAGAAGTGGGAGACATTG
Source organism: Sequoiadendron giganteum (assembly GCA_007115665.2). Classification (NCBI taxonomy): domain Eukaryota; kingdom Viridiplantae; phylum Streptophyta; class Pinopsida; order Cupressales; family Cupressaceae; genus Sequoiadendron; species Sequoiadendron giganteum. The sequence goes on along the minus strand of CM021101.1, from coordinate 418,273,132 downwards.
GGGTTGCATTAGAGAAAGAGGTCGAGACCTTTAATGGAGATAATTCCTGTGGATGAAGGAACCTCGTCACAGGCACCTAGTTTTTGAAGGTTATTTAAACATAGATATGTTTTTTAGAAATGTTTTGCATATGTAATATTTTCTTGGGGGGGTTGTAGTTGTTTTATGCTCTGTAATTGCTATGACATTGGAAATGTGAGCAACGACTGGAGATAGCGGGTAGGTGAGTTAATGTTGATTATTTTGGTTGCTTTCTCTTTGTTGGTTAATCATCTTGTGACTGGTTTGGACGCTTTTTATTTTTGATAGATGTAATTATAAATTTTTATTATAATTAAATATACAATTATCACTTATCAAAAAAATCAAAAAATGCTAAGACAGATACAAAAATTGCAGTTCACAGGCCAAAAATGGCCACCCAATTGATTGAACATCTCAAAGCTTGGTTGTTCAAACAAACCCGACACCAGTACTAGGTAGTACTTGGGTTTGTCAATGGGACATTGGCTCGAATTGACCCAAATATAGCATTTAACACCTTGATGGGAAAAAATAGAATCTAAATCACTGTACTTGCAACCAGATTTCTAAATGTGGGGGAAAAATCACTTATAGTCATTTTCCCTTGGTCAATTTTCCCTTTCTGAGTGCCCTCACCTCTTGCTCTGGCTTTCCTCCTACCAAATGGTTCCTAGTCTTCCTCCTCAACTCAATGGCCTTGCAACACTCATCTAGTGAAGTCTCACAACTCTCCACTCAGGGGCTAGATGCAGTGGTTCTCGGTGCAACTCTCTAGTTAGGGTCTCGGTGCAGTATGCTATGTCGTTCACCTGCGTGCGCGGGTCCAAAATTCAAAATATATAGTTTATATATATGCTATGTCAACATAAATTTTATATACAAAATATATATCCTATGTCAACATATAGTTTATTTTATTTTCTACAAAATATAATTTTTGTATGGTGGCTTGCTAAGCTTATATAGTTGGTTTTCTCTTTCTTTATAATTTTTGATGATTTATTTCGTATGACATGATTGAATATTATCTATAGTCCTAGTGATTGTTAAAAATGCTTATGATATGTGATGTTTAATCATGATGGATGTCTAAGAGTTAGTGATTGAAATACTACTTGACTAAAGATTGAGCTATCTGATATTTTGTCATTTAAACTTCATGCAAGAAATGCTTGTAATCAATGTCTTATTAATGTAGCCTATAAGGTTTCTTTTACTAGTTTTTTTTTGTCCTATTCTTTTTATGACTTATTTTTTTACATTTTTCTATTACAGTAATGGGGAGCATATCTAGTGAATCGATTATTTCAGTCTCTTTGATTCTTATCCTTGTGCATAACGAGTTTTCTTCTATCCTATGATTCATTGATTGTTGGTTTAAAACACTCATTACAACTAACATGGATATGAATTATGATGTGGGTGTGAGAAGGGATTGTTGAATATGAAGGAATGGTTTAGGAAAGTACTCCTTAATCCAAATGAGTCATTTTCTTGTCATGGAATGTGTTAAGAGACTTTAAAATTAATATATTCAATATAGTTAATATTGACACATCTAAAGCATGCCAAAGGCACTTCGGAGGGAAGGGTTCACTTATGGTTAGGGTTAAGGTTAGCATTAAATTAGGGTTAGGATTCCAATTAAGTTTAAAAATATTTATTACTGTTGACATTATATGATTTTTAATATGAATCTTTGTAAGGAGTTTGATCTAGATTAAGAGTATTAAAGTTGAATTTAAAGTAGCACACATGTTTTATTGAATAAAATATCATTAAGTTATGGAATTGTACAATGCCACAAAAGCTTTATTATTTATTTTAAATTGAAAAATGAGTTGAATTTGATTTAAATTGATTTTATATTAGAAAACAATTTTTATGTTGCCTTATTTAATATAATATAAATAAATATTAGAATTTAATGAGTGGTATGAGATTTAATTTAATTTAAACAGTGATCTTAATTTAAATATTTTTTTATTTTAATATTTAAGTATTGTTATGAATAAATTTGAACTTGGTTTAAATTGAACTTATAATAAAATTATATTATTTTTCATTGTCTTATTTAGTATAATACAAATAAATATCGAAATCTAAAAGAAATGAAGTTTAATTTAATATTAGTATTAAATATTTTCTATAAATTAAATTTCATATTAACTATTTATTCATCTATAATACTTGACCTATTATTATATAAATATATTTAGATTTCATTTATTTGTTGAGTCTTAAATATTTTTTTTATTAATTTATACCATTTTAATAGATTTTTCACCTTCTTATTATCTCTACCTTACACCTATATATAAATATTAACTTGAAATAATCTATCCATTTTTGATATTAGATCTTGCCTAAAAATTAACTGAGAATCTTCTTATAATGGTGAAATTAGCATTTGCATACCAATTACCTCAGGCATTATACATGTTTTTACTACTTACATAAAAACTATTATTACATTTCTCAAAGTTAATATAAAAGTAACAAATTAAAATAAAGTAGCCAATACAAAGAAAAAAAAAAAATAGTTATAAAGTAAAAATAACTCCTATCATTATGCTTTGATAAAACATTATTGAATACTGACTTTCAAACTACTCTCTTCTTAGAAACAATATAAGAGATTGTTGTTTTACATTTCAACTCAGATATTGTTCATTTGTGTTAGGGTTCATGATATAGGCTCATTTTGTTATTTAATCTCAGAGTAGATGTAATATATGTGTCAAACAAACCATAGGGGGGTTGTTATATAACTCTTGGATAGGATTTGACATCTAGACACATCTTTTGGTCCTCCCTATACAACTAAATGAAAGATGGTCCTCCCTATACAACTGATTTTAAATTTTTATTCTAAAATATAAACTTAGCTCCAAAATAATGGGAATATTGAATTGGTTTCTAATAATCTGAGGATTGAAAAAGAAATTTCAAAATGTAATAATGGGTATCATGAAATTGTGATTGCTCAACAAGGATTTATTGCTTATAAAGCCTATGAGTTTTTATTTTTTGAGTTTTCGCTTTCTTAATTCCTCTGTCATTTAGTATTTAGGGGCTCTTCAGATATATGCTATGACATAAAGAATATTGTTAAGGTGATGTCAAGTCTTGATCCATTAGGGTAGGGAAACATAGATGCATTGGTACAAAAGGATCCAATCAACTTGGAGGAAATGAATAATTACCTAAGGGGCTAATGTGAGATTGGACCAAGTTTATATTATGATATAAATAGCTTGCGAAAAGGGATGATGAAATGGTAAAGTATGGGTTTATCCCTTACCTCTTAAATTAATTCCATAGGTGGGTTTATCCCCTAATAAAGTGCCATTGGTTAGCTTATCATGTGAACTTCCTCTATAAGTAGGATTACCATATATTTTTATAACATGCATGACCTCATGTTTGAGTCTCAAAACCCTCCCATATTGTCAACACATGCGTCTAGGCTAACCATGTCAAGTTTCACTCCATACAAGCACAAATTGAAAAATATTCAATGTTCGCCCCATTCACATGTCACTATGTGGGGTCAACATGAGGAAACACTAATTTTTTGGGAATGAAATAACCAAAGATATGATCAAATAATATGTAATCGTAAATAGTCGTAGAGTAATTATGATTTGATTATATGGAAATTTCTAGGAGAGCTACAATAGTTGTAACATCATGAATTAAACAACATTAAAAAGTACATCATGAATTAATTATGTAATGACATAAAAATTAAAAACATCATTAATTAATTATGTAACCATATAAGTCAAATATAATTCTATCAATAAATCAATATCAAATAGATAATATAATCACATAACGCATACATTCAAATGTCATTGATCTTCTTCTTCATCCAACTCTTTGTGTGTATCATCTAATCCAAATTCGACATTGTAAGGATTGGTCATACCATCATCATCATCATCATCATCATCATCATCATTGATATCAGTTTTGATAATGTCATCATCTTCATGAACATTAACTCCTACATCATCATGATCTAGTTCCTCTTCTTCGACATCTTCGTCAGACACATCATCAACTAACTGTTGATCCTGATCATCATCTACATCATCTTCTAGTTGTTCAGTATCTTCTTCTTCCACCACATTATACTTTATCGTCCTTCCTCTTGGATCATGTCTAAAAAAAAATGACCAACCCGGTTTACCTGAAACCTCTGAGTAAAATACCTGCTCACATTGGCTTGGAATAACATAGGGCTCATTTCTAGCTTGCTCGATCGGCCTTGTATAACCATGGTAAATCCATTATCATGTTCAATAATAGTTCTCGCAGGATCATTTTCATTCAATCGTAGCCTGTACCATTGGATGATGAACATAACTAATTTGAAGAACTTAAAGTCACACTCAAGTATCTCATCCAAAATCCCATAGTATCGATTTTCTGAGACTTTTGGATGTATGTCACTTCTAGATGAAACATTACTCACCTGAAAGAATGTAGTTAATCGTAGAATCTCAAGTTTTCTTCGTGTCATCCAAATTTTTGATTCAAAATTTATGACCATTGCACCACATAGCCTTGTGGTGCTTCACCTACTATATTTCAAACATGTAAAAAATATATATATATGCCTGCCGAATGTATGCAAAGAAAAAAAACTCAACATATATATACATCAATATAATTGAAAATTATTAAATAATATGGGTGATTAATATATTTATACGTATTTTTTTATCTCTTAAACCATATGCTAAATCAATTTCCCTTGGTGTAACATTGGAATCTCCATTACGATGAGCTTCTTTAACCAATGAAGCCACATGATGGGGAGTCTTATCTTTCAAGAGCAATCTTTCTCTTTCCAAGACCTATTCTCTGGTCTTCGTAGGGAATTCCTCTCTACCCTACTCAGGGATCTCTTCCAAACCCCTCTCACCTCATAATACTCTCCACCAATTTCAAATTCTTCACCATTGCTCTCAATTCACCTCTAAGCTTCCCTGGGCTCCACATTGACCCAAAGTATCCTAACCACTCTAGGCCTTAGGGAATGGTGTCCTAACTGTCCCTTAGTTGTTTTGTCTCCCTACTAATTCATTTCTTTGGATACTTTCACCTTTTGCCCTTCGCTTTCAAGAATTTATAGTTTCTAGGCCTTGTAGCCTTTTTGCCCCTTTTAGGCCTCCTAGAACCCGTTTTCTTGGCTTTTATCAAAAACGGTCTTAACAACCCCCAAATATTTTTGGATATTATTTCTAGTGGTACCCTAGGCTTCAAGATTTACCAGGTGTAAGGTCTCCCAAATGGTCGTACATATGACTGTTCTCATACCCCCTAAATTCAAGGGTTTCTAGGGTTTTGGCTCCTTTTTCCAACTTTGAGGGCTTCATTGACCTCCTCAACTCTCCTTATTTCACACACATGTCTGGAATACATGTTTCCACACTCCCATGCTCTTGATTGGCACGGGCCAATCCATTTAGCAGCTTTCTTTACTGCTATCCTCTCCAAGCCACTAGCCAGAATGCACTTGCACTCAACTAGTGCTTGATGGTTTCATCACTTTCCCAGCAAAAAATAACTCCTAATTCACTATGTACACTATTTACATAGTTCCCAACTTGATTCCAAGTGGCCATGAGAGGAAAGCCATGGGAATTCAAGTGGGACTCATTATTCACAAAACTGGCCCAAATCGGCAATGAGACCAAGAACCCAAGAACTTGCAAAATTATGACCAATTGGTCTAAATGACTAATTTAGTGCTAGGTAAAATAAGTAAATGACACAAATGAAACACTCAAAGCATCAGATCAGTCCTTTCAATCCATTATTGACTAGATGAAGGCTCAAACACAAATTTTCACTTAAAAATTGTTGAATTCCAATCACACAATATGCTCTCCAAGTCTCAATTCCTGAAAATGAACTTCCAACCCAGCTATTAGGGTTTGGATGAACTTATATACCTTTCTCCCACGTGCTAGGACCCTTGGGTCAGACTTAGAACAACATTAATGCTATTTTCCAAGTTTTAGGACAAATTGCCAAAATGCTCAAATTGTCAAGATTTGCCTAGGAACTGATAAAGTTCCAGACTCTAAGCCAAACCTATTCTAACACACTCTCAAAAAAAACCTAGGGACTTTATAACATAGTACTTATTCCCTTGGTGGTTGGCTAGAACCACCTACAAGCCAAAAATCACTAAGATTTTCCAGAAAACCTTAAGGTGCTCCTGCACCACCACACCTTCCCATGTTAATGTGCAACTAGATTGTTGAAATCGTTCAATCCATACTATTATCCAATCAAGATTGTTTGTGATGTACAAATGTAGTGCATCCCTCTTGACCAACTGTATCAAAAAATTTAAAATTCACAAATGACGTATAATTAGTTAATTACCATAGTATACGACCTTAATTTATAATTGATGTACTTGAGAACCTAACATCCCACTACCAATGAGCTTATTATATTTCATAAGAAACTTCTGAACTATATGTATCCAAGACCCATTATTCACACATTTTAAATTGAAGAGATATAACATATCGGCCAAGTAGTATCTATGTCACCCCGATCATGTTTTATGTTTATATTGGTAGGATAAAATATATCGGCACAACAACTAGCAAGCTTCACTGATAAAAACATTGCAGGAATGGCCTACATGTGTTGGAACTCTTCAAAGTGTTTCTATTGGATCAAATCAGAGCTTAAGATGATCCCAAATTGGTTGCAAAATTTGATTCAGAAGGAGTATTAGGGAAAAGATATAACCCAACCACCCATACCCTTGCACTATGGACGAAATAGAAAAGCACAAGGAAGCCTAGGCTTGTAGATGTGGTGCAGGAAATGAGAGGGTCTACTTTGGTAAAAAATATGAAGGAGACTACTCCCACAAAAGCAACAACCATGACAATGCATTAAACAATGTTTACAAGAGATGTGGTGGAAAACATGGAAAAGAAGATTACAGAGTATGAGAAAAGACTCAAACTATCAAATGAGGAGATAAATAAGTTATAAATTGAAAATTTCAGATTGAAACAACAATTGCAACAAGCCATAGATGTAAAGAGGAATGAAATGGTTGTATATCATCCACCTGCTTTAGTTGAAGATCCACAGATTCAACAATTGAAAGAAGAGGTTCAGAAACTAAAGAATCATAATATGGATGATATCAAATGATACATCTTGAGTACCTCAGAGGAAATACTGAAACACAGAGTTGAAGTTTTAAAAGAGAAAATAAGTGGAGTTCATGAGGGCTTTAGTCATTTGGTAAAGGCTCTCGAATAGATAAATACTAATTCCCATATCTTAGAGGAATTGCAGAAAAGATGGCAGCCCACTTACTATATCTTAACCACTCTGTGTAAAGCCACACAAAGAGATCTTGATGCACCCCCAAAGTTAAAACCTACTCAAGAAATGGTAAAAGGAATCATTGATGAGCATAAGAATTTGATTGATATGAAGAAGAAGGTATAAAATAGAAGGAATTCATTTGATTCAATAAAACATAGTTGTAGCCCTCTAATTGTTAAAGGTGATGGTCAACTCAAGGATGTGGATGAATGGAGAAATTAATTTGATCAAATGGTTCCACAATGTTTGACACATATACGGGGTGATGGTAATATCAATCTGGAAAAATTTCATGCTCTACTTGATGGAATTATTGCATTGGATAATGGTTATACAAAGTTCGTTTTAGATGCTAGAAACTTGCTCGATAGCAGATGGAAAAGCCACCTGTCAAACTTCACTGCTGCAGAGGAATACAAGTGGCCAAATGATTTAACCATAAGTAAGTGGTAGGAGAAATACCTCAGTTCAGATGAAGATTAATCACTATCAATGATGATTATCATAAAGTAAAAGCTTTGCGCAGGTCTTTGGTGACTCGAGCTTTTACTTAGAGATTAACACAACTGTCATGTGTTAGTTGTTAATTGTTTTAGTTATATTTTACATGTTAGTTATGTTTTGTTATCAAAAGTCATGTATTTTGGTCCGAAGCTTGTTGCCTCTCCTATAAATAAGAGAGACTAGGACCAAGATAAAATTATCAAGATAGGAGTAGATAGAAGAAGTAGGAGAATAGGGATTGATACAATGTTTACATCATAAAGGACCAAGATGCACATGTAAATTTTTTGATGAAGTTAATGGAAAATCTATGATTCAGTGGCTCTATGTTGGTATCAATTGTTTTTTAAGTTAATTGAAGATATTTCCAGATTGTCTCCATATTTAATATTACTTTGTTGTTTAAATTGATATATCAAGCATATTTTCAATTTATCAATGCACATTTGTTGTATCTGTGTGGCATAATTAATTGGGTCTTTCAAGTAAAGATTAAAGTCCTCTTGGTTATTCACAACAACTTAGGAATATTATTTTGGATTATTAAAAAAGAATCTGATAATTGCATCCCTGCTTGTTTATACAAGTTATAAACATAGAGGTGCCAAACAATTTGAATTATTGCCAATCATAAGTCACTTGTCTGTGATTTCTACTTGACTCCATATACCCAATAGAGCACAAGGGGATAATCAAAGTAAGACGTTTTGATGAAATAGTGGTTAAAAGAAGGCACCAACAATGAAAGACTTATTTTCTGGAGTAATATAATATGGGTACTATTCTATTTGTCTGTGGAAGATTCTTTCATTTGGACTAGTTCTCTATTGTTTCTTTTCAAGCAATTGAAGGCAATGTAGAATGTATTCTAATTAATCTCCATGACCATTTTATAATTACCTCTCACTTTCCTCAATCTACCTTTCTCCATCAGATACTCCCCTTCAAATTTGTTAATGGAGTAGGGATCCCAAATGCAATCTACATGGATGTTTGCTATGAACTTAGAAAGATATTCAATAATGTACACCATGGTCTGGTATACCATAAACCCTCCATCATAGAACCCTTAGGATGTGCTCTTTGTATAACCAAAGCCTTCAAAAATTTCAAGTGCCTCTCAACCATCCACATTGACATGGTGTGTACATGTCCACACAATTCAATTTCCTCAACTTGATGTATGATGTAGTTTTCTTATGCATTGAAAAATGTTGAAGGTATAAAATTTTTCATTTCACACATTAGATGAGGAATTTTTTCTTTTCCAATAATTTATATCTTATTTATGGATTTCTTTAGATGACAACCATCTACAAGTGATTCAAGCTGAAAATATATTAACGAGATTTAACAAAAATATATAATATATTACATAAAAATTAAAACAAATGGCAAATATAAGATCTATACAACAAATTGAATAAATTTCGCTACTTACCTCATGTATTTTCCAATATCATATATAACTTTCTTGACATTATTGTCGAAGTTGTCTAGGAGAGATAGAGGTAGAACTTACTACAACAATTATAAAATGATCTTTTCATTACTTTTCCAAAACTAGTAAACATAATACACTAAAAAGTACATTCAACATACAAATATATATAAAATATACCAAAATAATTACCTAAATGAAGGTATGCAAATCATGCGTTTTCATCCTTGACCCAAATTCACTTTTCTATGTTATGATATTGTTTATGTTCACAACAAATCTTGTGGAAAATTGAATTTTTTCGTATGACTTTTCTTTTATAGCATTGCTTTGTTGCTCCGTTAATAACCAAGGGTGCTTATATTAATTTGGTCTCCATCTCTATTTAATTGAATTCCATTTTCATTGCATGATTGGTTTTCTGAATGTCACTACAAATTTTGACAATTTTTTCTTTGTCATGTCCTCCATCCAATATTTTTCATAACGTTTCTGTTATATTCTTTCCGATATGCATTGTATCAAACAAATGCACAATTTGTATCTGCTCATATTAGGGCAACCTACTATATTATCTGGGATAAATTTTTTGTCTGTGTGGAAGTCGACTATTAATGCCTTGACGAACTTCATGAAACATATAAGTTAAACAAATTAACGACAACCATTGTCAATTACAACATGAGTAAACAAAACTCAATATAAAAATATAAATTCCAAAGATATATAATAGATAAACAATTTGATTCGATGTATAACCTAGATGATTAATTCTATTATATTCCAACTTTCATAGGCGAGGTTTCATTCTTCGTGGTTTTGAGGGTGCTGGCAAGAAGTTGAGTCCACTTTTTGGCCAAAAATTGGGTGTTTTCCCTGATTTTCAGAGTTTGACACATTTGACCTTAAAATTTGAAGCAATTAGAGATGAAATATTCGAACAAGTCACTAATCATAAAATGTAGTACTCGGAGTCTAGTTTCCAAATATGTAATTTATTTCAATATCCAGATTGTACAAATTGAGTTTCAATAGGCTTTTGTAAAAACCACTATTTAAAAGTTTTTTTTTACCATACCATGCATGTGTACAACATCCATATTTTGACTTATATTATCATATTTTTCTAAATCCTTTTGGGAAAAGACTTGTGACTCACTGAAGTGTGCCCTGGATATTTTTTTGTAATTGTTTGTTGAATATTTTTTTTTGGTTAATTTTTTATCAGACATATTTGACGTTTAGAAAAATCGTCATGTACAACACGTATAAGATGACCTAAAGTTATCATTTTTTGCATTTTTTTTTAAAATTGAAAACAATTGTTTGAAGTTTGCCCTTGTGCAATCCGTTCATCAAAATGTTATGTTGATCAAAAGTTATTAAAATAGTAAAAAACACTGATATTTAAAGTTTATGGACCAATTTGATCAGAAATTAATTGAAAAATAGAAAAATAATCCAATTGTGAAAAAAATTACATATTTGGAATCTACATTGTCTCATCTAAAATTGGTTTTAATTTCGTTGAAAAATTCTACAAAAAAAGGCGTCAGCCATATGTCCAAACTCAATTTTTTTTTGTGACATTGCTAGGACCTTCAACTTTTAGGTCAATCTAGGTCCAACACTTAGGTTGATGTAGTCTCTTCTTTCCCATTAAAAAAATGTTTTTCAATAGTTCGATACTTATGATTTTTGTGGAGGAAGTGCCTAAACTCATCAAATACTTGCTTTCCTAAACTTGTTGAACGACGAGATTTCATCTTTGGACCACAAACTGGACATGCAAATTTTCCCTTTGTTTGAAGACCTGCAAGATCAGATATAATTGGATTAAATATGTCAATTTTTATAATTATGTATAATGAATAGATTATTTAAAAATCATGCATGATATCTACTTCATAAAATTAAATATCCTTAAAGTTCAGTCGAACATTATAACATACAACAAAAATGTGTTAGCCCTAGGGCATGATGAATTGTCCATACAAGCATTGCATGGAATTGAAATTATCTTTGTCCTATTGGTCTAGAGCGTCATACATAGTGACACCATTCCATAACTTTAGTAACTCATCAATAAGAGGCTCGATATATACATTTATATCTTTAACTTGGTACTTACCTAGTTGAATAAACATAAACATTACATAATTATTATAACCATTTTACTACAATATATATAAATTAATCTACATGTCTATTAAATGAAAAAAATATAAGTCATTATGCAACAAATAAGACAAATGACATACTACTACGTTAAACAAAATTGATGTAAAAAAATAATTGGAACAATAATTGCCAACATTATGTGCTCCCTCTTTATTCACATCCATGGAGGAATGTTATTATTGATAACAAAAATAGGCCACACTGAGTAATAGATCTTAGCTGTCCAAATGGATTGACACCATCCATTGCCAATGAAAGCCTGAGATTACGAGGTTTTTCTCAAATATAGCAAATTCACAAGTATAGAAAAACACTATCGCAAGTATAGATAAATTGTTAAACTCACTTTTATTTATTAGAAACATTCGTTAGAATCCCGACGAACGCTAACCATATACCCGTTGGCCCACAAATTAACGAGGCTAACCATATGTCGGCCCACAAATAGATGGAAGGGGATGGTTGAATTTAAATGTATGTTAAAATAGCGATGGAAACCACAGGGTATCGCAATTTCGACGAATGTCAGGCGTAAATTTTATAAAAAATTGAAAATTTTAGATTAAATACATAGGTACCCGACGATACATCTAATTATACATCTTTTGTCAGAAAATTTTGTCATATTTTGCAGTCAAACGATTTAGTGTCTTATTCTCTTTTCACATGCTTCTTCTCTTCCCCTTTGACATCAATGGAAAAGATAAAAGAATATTTTCCATTAATCTCAACTTTGACATGACAATAGAATACACAAAATTAAAACACCTAATACTACCTGCTCATGCTAAGAGGTAGCCATTAAAACATCAGTCCAAAAGAAAGATAGATCCATTGATCCACCAAACTAATGCATCCCCATATGCATCTAGCTCAAGAAAGGAGGGGAAATAACCCCTAACTTCTCTCGAAGATACTCAAAAGTATCTTTAGGAAGAACCTTTTTGAAAATATCAATAATCTGATCCTTTGTTGGAACATACTCAAGTTTTACTTCATTCTCTATGACCTTGTCTCTTAAGAAATGCTATCTAATAGATATATGCTTCGTCTTCAAGTGCATCAAAATATTCTTAGATATGATAATTAAACTTGTATTATCACAAAAGATATGTATGGGGTCATTTTATAGTACAATGATATCTTTCAATGTCTGTTTCATCTATAAAACTTGTGTACAACAAGATGAAATAGCAATATACTCAGCTTCAACAATAGACAAGGAGATTGAATCTTTCTTCTTACTCAACCATGACACCAAACTGCATCCAAGAAAGAATTCACCACCAGTTGTACTCTTTCTGTCATCTACACATCCATCCCAATGTGCATCTGTATATGCATTGAGTGTAAATTCAATATTAGGATAGCACAATCCATAATCCAGAGTTCCATTCAAATATCTAAATATTTTTTTAACTGCAGCAACATATGTTTCCTTCAAATCTTCTTGAAATCTAGCCACAAGATAGATTGCATGCATGATATCTAGTCTAGTAGAAGTCAAATATAATAGTCCACCAATCATAGATCTATACTTGATCTGATCAACCTTAGGTGAATTATCATCTTTACCTAATTTGCAACCAGTCACCATAGGAGTACTTACCAGTTTGGAACCATCCATACCAAACTTTTTGAACATCTCTCTCGCATACTTAGACTATGAAATAAAAATAGCTTTCTCTGTTTGATTAATCTATAGCCCAAAGAAGAAATTCATCTCCGCAAACATAGACAGTTCAAATTATTTTTGCATCTCTTCCGCAAACATCTTGCACGTAATTTCATTTCCTCCAAAGATAATATCATCAACATACACAACTACAATCAAGATTTTGTCATTTTCAATCTTGAAAGTACAAATTACTATCTTTTGTACCTTTATTAAATCCTTGTTGAATTGGCTACCTATCTATCCTTGCATACCAAGCTCTAGGAGCTTGCTTTAACCCATATAAAAATTTCTTCAATCTTCACACCATAACTGGTTGATCTGTCAATTGAAATCCTTTCGGTTGTTCCATTTAGACTTCTTCTTCTAGCTCACCATTCAAAAATGTTGACTTGGCATCCATCTAATAGACCTTAAAATATTTGTAAGCAGCAAGTTCCAAGAAGATCCTTATAGCTTCCATTATTGCTATCGAGGCAAAGGTTTCCTAAAAATCTATGCCTTCTACTTGTGAGTAACCTTTACACATAAGCCTTGCTTTGTTTCTAACTACTTCTTCATTCTCATTCAACTTATTTCTGAATACCCACTTTGATTCAATGATTTTTTTATCTACCAGTCTTGGGACCAATTCCCAAGTCCAATTCTTCTCAATCTGTAAAATTTCTTCTTTCATCGCTTCCTTCCAACGTTCATGTTTACAATATTCACTTACTATCTTTGATTTTATCTTAGAAAGTAAACACAAATTCACTTCAGTAGTAGCTCTGCTTCTAGTTAATACACAATATATCTTATCTCGAATAATCTAGGTGTCTTAGGGGACATCACCAGAGCATCTCCTTCTCTTTCATTCTATTCATCCTACTTCTTTCACTCATATTTTTCTCATTCTTCCATAATTTCTTCTATTCTAGTACAATCATGCTCATCAGATACATATCCATCAGTGTCAATAGAGTTCTTCATTGTCTCATCAACCTTCACATTCGAGCTTTCTGCAACATTTCTAAGTCTTTTATTGAAACATTATTATGCCTTTCTTTTAGTAGAATATCCAAGAAAAAATCCTTCATCACTTCTTGCATCAAACTTTCCCAAAGTTTTTTTATCTCTTTTGATATAGTATTTTCTTCTGAATACCTTGAAATAATTAACTGTAGGAATTTTTCCATGCCATAGCTCATAGGGAGTCTTTGTACTGTTTGCTATTTCTTGAACTCTATTGAACACAAAAAATAGTATGAATAGCTTATTTCTAGTAAAATTTTGGTAAACCATCTTTGGTAATCATCGACCTAGTAGCTTCTTGAACTGTTCTATTTTTCCTTTCAACAACTCCATTTTGCTGAGGAGTTCTCAAAGTGGATAAGTGTATCCTTATTCCAAGCACTTCATAAAACATATTAAACTCATGGGAGGTGAGTTATCCACCTATGTCAGATCTTAAGCATTTTATCTTCAAATTCACTTCATTTTCAACTATTGCTCTGAATATCTTGAATCTATCAAATGCACCCAATTCCTTTCTAAGAAATGTAACCCATGTATATCTAGAATAATCATCAATTAAAATCATAAATTACCTTTCACTATGTAGGACCACAAAGATCTTTATGAACTAAATCTAGTAGTCTAGTAGTAGATTGTTCAATTGATTTGTAATGATTTCTTACTTGCTTTCCAAACTAACAATTCATGCAAATAAAATTAATAGGCTTCGTAATTCTTTTTAAATCTCTCATGTCTTGAACAACATTAATCCTTACCAAGTTATCAAAATTCATGAGACACATTCTCCTATGCCATAACCAACTGTCATTTATCTGAGTCATAAAGCATTGTCCATCAACACCCTTAAGTTGCTAGATATTCCCTTCAGATTTCTTTCCTATAGCAATCAATGTTTTGAAACCTTTACAAATCTCACATTTCTCTTCTTTAAACACAAGATCATTTCCTTTTATGCTTATCTGACCAATGCTCGATAGATTATGCCTTAAACCCTTAACATAGTAGACATTGTTAGTATGACGTTTGTCATCAAAACTTACTGAACCTCTCCCAAAGATTTTAGCACTAGTATCATTTCCAAACATAATCAAGCCTCTATCATATTTCTCAAGCTTAAAAAACTTACTTTTATCGCCAATCATGTGATGTGAGAAACCACTATCAACTACCCAATGAATTTTCTCTTGTTTAGCATGTATAGTAGAGATAATTGTACCTTCATTTTTCTCCTTCTTTGGAGGGCTTTCTTTTACCTATTTTTCAGATTTAGTAGAAGTAGATTCATCCTTAATCACCAACAACAACATTCATTGTCATCCAGATCTTCATATTCTGAATCCTCATTAGAAACACTAGAATTCTCATACACATAGTAAACTCTGTTAATCTTCTTTCCTTTCTTTTCTTTTTCATATCTTAATTTATTCCTTTTAGCTCTTTCTAGATACTTTGCAACATAATGATGTATTTCTCCACAACTAAAGCATTTAAAGGGAAATTTACCTTCATACTTATTGAATTTTTCCTCATTCTTCTTCTAATTTTAGCTTCTATTTCATCAAATTTCTCTTCATCTAGATGTTCTTCTTTTGTAGCTTTAAAAGAAGTCTCTAATTTTATTCCATCCCATAGACTTGACTTCCTCATCTCATAAGATGTCAAAAATTCTAACAATAGATCCTTAGTACAAGTCTTATAGTCTATATTCTACTCAATATCACTCAGCTTCTCACTATAAGAATCAAGAAGAGTTTTGAGAATCTTCTTTACAATTCTTGTTTCATCAATAGTGGCACGAAGTTCTCCCATACTGGCCACTATCTCATCCAGTCTCTCTACATAAGCTTTAACATTTTCATCTTCAGACATATGTAGAAGATCAAACTGTGTCTCCAAATTATGTAGTTTCACATCTTTAATTCTTTTATGACCATCATGTGCTCTTTCTAAAGCATCCTAGACTTCCTTAGTTGTCTTCATATTCTAAACCTTGATCAACTCTGAATGTACCAGACTATTCTTCGAAATGTATTTCACCTTATTTTTTGCTTCATGCAATTTCATATCTTTAGGTGTAGTTAGACCATTAGTAGGAGTGTACGTATTTTTGTAAGCTTTCTCCACATCATATCCGTAATACTCCAAATATTCTTCCATCAATGCTTTCCAGATACCATAATTAGTTCCATCAAACATCGGATAATCATAAATCATTTTTCCAGCCATCCCGAACCTTCCTCAAGTGTTTAATCTCTTCACCAAGGAACCAAGATTTGATACCAATTATTGAATAAAACAACTAAGAGGGGGGGAGGGGGTTGAATCCATTTTCATAGAATTAGGCCTTTAATCCAATCACTGAAATGAATCTCTAATATTTCTTAAATGATTAATCATCAAATGCCAATGCAAAAACTTTAATCCAACACATAAACACAATAACACTAGATTTACGTGGAAAACCCAATATGGGAAAAACCATGGTGAGTATTAATTGACACTATAGATAATATCAATTTTGATTACAAAGAGGATCACTACTAGAAACAAGGCTCACTACTTGAAACAAGTCTCACTGCTTGAAATAAGGATTCACTATCTAGAATAAGGACTCGCTGTCTAATAAGGCTACAACTTGGCGGGCTCACTGCCACAAAGATACAAAGAAGACAAAGAAGAGATGTTATAGAGAGACTACAATCCCAATGCAACAAAGGAGTCCACCACAATTAATCCACACATGCATTAATGATAGAGTTTGCCTTCTGCTCACTACATCCAGAAACTCAACTTTAAGCTTCACATTGATCTCCCACACTCTCAACACACTCTCTCACTGAATAGAATCAATGTCGCACAAAACTATACTTTCTCTTATAAAATTACTTCTTCGATCTTCCATTACCTTTGTCTTCAACATCAACTCATCTTGCATTTATGCTATTTTTAACTTTGAAACATATCCAAAGTCAACCATCCAAGTTCAAATTCAAATTCGGTCAGCACCAAAATATCCTAGGGTGGAATTAGAATGAGGGCGACCCAAACACACTCTTCAAGGGACCAATACACTTCATCATCCTTGAAAGTAGTATTTCACATAAGGTTGGCAAAACCAATGTAAAACACATAGAACTATTAAGTACATAGCTTCCAAATGCCAAAAATATCTTCAATAAAACTAGGGCAACACAACTCTAGAACCAAAAGTCATAAGACTTCATCAAAGAGAAATCTAGACCAACAAAAAATTTCTCGGACCTCAACCAAAAACATAGAAAACCATAGTTTACAACTAGTGAACACAACTTGCACCATACAATGAATCAGCAACCAAAAATATGGATATAACATCTGCTGACAACCATGAACAACATATCTTAACTGCAAAACCACATGATCAAATCTGAACCAAAAACCAGAGCAACCACAAATCACATGTAACATATATTTTTTATAATTTTCTCAATATCCTCGACATATACAACCAACAAAAACTATTAGATATCTAGTTAACCAATTGAATTAAATGACAACACCTACAAACTTTCCTCAACACCTTTTTCCATTTCATTCTTGCAACAAATTTGACATTCAACTCACAGGAAAAGTATCTAGAAGATAAATATCATAATTGAACATATAAAATTAAATCCACTTGACATCGGAACAAGGTCAGTGCGGGATCATGGGAGTCTAAACTAGGCCCTTAATTGGCTATGAAAATTTAAAAAATAGACTTATGCAACTTCACATAAAAATTTGAATAAGTTATTAACATAATTTCAAAATATGTAGGAATAGAATTTGTACCAAATTGAATGTAGTTTGTAAGCTACTAGGCCTTTTTTGGAAAAAAGTAATTTGATTTGGTGAAAATTTAAGATTTCAATGTAGTAGTACATTAAAATTTGAAAAAAAAAGTAGGTGTTTATTTGGCCACCCTAATGAGGATTAAAAATAAATATTATTTTTTTGAATATTTCAATATAAGTAGAGGACACATGCATAGATGTGATGCATAATTTTTTTGTAATTTCATTGCAAGTAAATAATTAGTTATGAATTTTCTAGTAGAAATTTTTAAAATAAAAACCATTTGTCTGGCCATCCTAACTTGGTCAAAAATTTATGTGACTCATTTTTTTTAAACTATAGTTTGTGAAGCATCTTTCAAATTTAAAAAATGTATAACCGTTTAAAAGTTATAGATGTTTTTCAATCAACCTATCAATCGAGACTTTATATAATGCACACAAAAAATCAATAATAATTACCTATTAAATTGAAAATAAAGCACATCTTATATCAATAGAATGCTAACAATTTTTTGAATAAACCCTTTTCGTTTCATCGAGTTCAGATGAAAAAAAATCGTCAACAAGAAGGGTGAAGTTTGAAAAACCCTTGCAACTCCTATAAACACATCCAAGATGTTGAATTTTTGGGTTGTATGCCCCTAAGACGAATCCCAAAGCAATAATGAAGAAAAATAGATATCTATTATTAACAAATATCTTGGAGATACAAATATCTATTTCTTTAATCCAAAAAATATTAATATATATAAATCAGTATAGAGTTAAATTTAAGATGTTATAATATTAATATTAATATTAATATAAATATTAATATAATAAACATCAAATTTAATATAAATATTTATATATATTTGAAAAATTAATATATATAATATAATATTAAATATATTTAATAATATAATATATTATAAAAAATGATTTGATGGATTGTTGCAAGGGAGTTTTAAATATTATATTTATTAAAATAAAACTACAAGGAGTTGGGAGCAATATATACTACTCTCTCTCCCTCTCCATCTCTACCTACACATCTCTCAATCCATCTCACCCTACCTTTCCCTCCCTCCCACCTTCCCCCCTCTCCTTTCATCCCTCCAACCATAGGTCAGTCTCTCAACTTATCCCTCCTTTTATCCCTCGCTCCCTCCCTCTCCCCCTTTCTAGCTCTCCATCCCACCTCTCTCTCTCTCTCTCACTAGATATATTTCTTTATACATCTCTCCCACCCTAACTCTCTTTATTCCTTGCACCTTACCTCTCTATACCTAACTTCCCTCAATCCATCCCACCTCACCTCTCTTTCTACCTACTTATCCCTCCTTCGCAACTTCCCCCTCTTTCTAATTATCTCTCCACCTACCCCTCTATCTCCCTAAATCTCTTTATACTTAGCTCTCCTACCCTACCTCTCTCTATCTTCATCTATCCCTATGTTTCTCCCTCTCTCTATCCCCCTCTCTCCCTCCCACCCTACCAATTTATATCTCCCTCCTTTCCTCTATCTCTTTCCCTCATTCGTTACCAATCCCTATCTCCATTCTTCCCTCTTTCTCTCCCTCTCTTTATCCCTCCCACCCTACCACTCCCTACATCCCTTTGTTATTTTGATTGCTTCTTGATTTGTGGGTAAAAAATTCTTTTTAGATTAATTTCATTTTGATAAGGAGTTTGTATTTTATTTTTCTTTGGTAGTGAATAGCAATAGTTTACTTCATGGGAATACTTCACTTTGTATGATGTATTTGGTTGTTGGCACAAATTAAGAGGCTTAGAATGTTGTGGATGTGGTGTGTGATTATGGATAAAGGAAATAATGAAATTATGGGTGGAAGGAGGATGCTTATAAGAGTTATGGATGGCCTCCATTTTGATATTTTTATTGGATGAGTTTTCCCCAACTATCATCAAGTTTATACCATTAAAATTCTTGGATATGTATATTCAAGACCTTGATATCCACCATTTTCATATACTAATATTGGTTCTAGAATGCCTTTCTCATGAAGGCCTAAACCTTATATGTTGTAACCCATATTTTGATTTTTTTGTTTTCCATAGGGTATATTTCACTTTGAAAATAGGATGAAAATACATCATTAGGCAATGTTGACTTAGGAAAGAGATCTATTTTCTCTTTCGTAATAAGGCTAAATTGTACGAAGGTGTTTAACCCCAACTTGTAAGATGATTATTGTAAAGGAGGGGATTCACTACTCCCAAGTCTCAAGACATAAAAGAGTGTAAAGGGTGTGAATAGCCCTCAATTACCTTAAAGTACAAGATCAAGTGATAAAGTAAAAGATAAAGAGTATTTGAACAACTAGATGAAATGAAATGATAGGCTATTAAAAGCACAAATGATAAAACTACAACTTAACAAAAAATGATATAGGATTATGAAATATAAATTACAGAAATAGAAAGATCAAGACTTACAAATTCTACCCTTGAAAGGGGAAGGTCTCGATCAATGGATGACACTGATCTATAGGGACATATGTGCCCTACACTATCATCCCTATCAAATAAAAAAGAAAGAACCTAGAAATTTACACCAACCAACTTCTCAAATTGGAACATCTACACACAAAAAGAGTGAAAATGTTGGGGTAATTTTTGAGCTTACCTCAATCAAACAACGATTTTGGTGTTTCCACCTCCACGAACATCTAGATAGTAAATTATTGAAAAAATGACATGAATTTAAACATGAGAAGTTGAGAGAAACAAACCCTATTATGTAGGAGAGCCCCTATATATCATGAATAAAATAGAAAAGACAAGTAGATAGTAGTAATAGATGAGACAAAGTAGACAAGAGAGTGTTACCGATAGTCTGTGGATCCCCTCTTGTCTTGATAGACAAAACATGCTTGCTTGCAAGAGAGCATTTACTATTGCTGAGATGAGAATCCACTAGAGCTTCGTTATGGAAAGAAAGATATAAAAGATGTAGAAGAAAAATAAAGAAAGAGAGAGTGAGAATGAATGAGAGAAAGGGTGAAAAGAGGATTTTTGTGAGGTACATGGGTGGGAAGAGTTGCTACACTCATGATTCTACGGAAATAACACATGTCATAGGGAGAGGATGTGAGAATCTTTCATTTGAACTTAAAAATTTCATGGATGCTAACACATCACACATATGTTTACACATCATACAGGTGTCCTACTCAAAAATTTGCAAGAGATGTGTATGGATTACTAACGCTTCATCATTGTCCCCAATGAAGTTGGAATTATGAAAATTTTACCCATAGGTCTTTATCATTAATGCATCGAGGTGCCATAAATGTAGTAGGCTAAATGTGCAAGTGTGAAATGTTCATGGTGTCCAATTTTACACACTACATTTTTCCCCCACTTTAGTAAGTTGATTTTTGAGAAAAAATAGCTACACTAAAGTAGTTGATAAGACACAAATGCAATTTTGCAATTTTTATTTTTTAATGAATTTGCATTAAAAAGGATATTGTAGAGGCCGTAGAGGTCGGGTAGGTGGATACTGGCTATTCCCCCAATGTTTGACTTCAATGTGAAACTACAACACCTGATGTGAAGTTTCATTTTGCAAAACTCAAAATTAAGTCAGTTCAAAAATTGGAAGAAGCTACTACGACAAGAAGAATGCTTAAGAAACATTTGGTATTTCAGAAGAAAAATATGATGAAGAGGTGAATATATGTCCCCTCTTGTTTTTTCCCCCAATTAGGTGGGGTGAAAATAGGAAGGATGAAAGGAATTTTTTTGTCGTGAAACATGTCCAAAATGGCCTATATATAGCCCGAGTGGGCCCATGGAAGGGTCATTCTCACTATTCATGGCAAGGAATTTGTTAAATTTTGTGAGAGAAAATTCACAAAAATGATTTTTAGACATGATTACGTAGCATCTAGGATCGAATAGATTCATAGAGAAATAGCGAGGGGCGATGAGCTGGATGAGGTACCAAATATTTCCACCCAACTTGTCATTTTAGTTATTTTTTTAGCTTTTAAGTTTCCCCAAGGAGTGCAAGTGTCCGACCAATGCATCAATGTCCTTTTATCATGTTAGAATCCCTCTTTCCCACTATTATTGGGATGTGTTTAGCTTAGAAACCACTGTTCCATACATACATTTGTGCAATGCGCATTAGTCGTAGAGTCAAAGTTAAGAAATTTTTGATATAGAGAAAAAAAATTTATGATGCAAAAGGTGCTTACATGAGATTTTGTTTGATTGTAGGTGTGGATAGAGATATATGAGAACATCAAAAAATCCATGTTGACATTGTTGCATGGTTGTAACAATGATATCCATTGAGATGATCAAGACTTACTACAATGTGTCAGTCTTTGGTGGGTATACACCATATTAGAGATCCAATTCCACATACCAATGCTCATGGCTTTGATGGAGTGATGGGATGCTAACACTTCAAAATTTCATCTCCCAATTGGGGAGATGATGGTGACTCTTAATGATGTCTACCCTATCATGGGCCTACCAATCCATGGGGAGTAGGTGGCCTACGAGGAGGGTAGGATGGTGTAGGATTCCTACTCCACACAACAATAAGACATTAGATGGGTCATTCTTGAGGACACCATGGGGAAAATGTACATGAGACGGATCGAGCAGGAGTGGGTGGTCATACCACTCATTTGTTGAGTCATAATAGTCACTGTCATATTGTGTGTTTCATAATGGATGGGTGGGGAACTCACCTTCATAGGGGCCTTGTCCATTGCATCTAAGTGATGGAGGAGAGGGGCATTATGTACACCTAGGGGTAGAGTATGCTATTGCATCTCTACCATGACCTCAAGTTCTATGTTCACTACAAGTACCAATATTTCACCATCTATACACTACTACATGTGTGGGTGTTTGAGCATATCAGATGTACGAGGCTAGTCGAGTATCCCCAAGAATTGACACATGGTACACCCATGGTGCATACATATCACTTGGTGCATGATTAGCACTATGATAAAATAGAATTTTTGTTGCTTTAGTTTGATTCATTATAGGAGAGAGGTATCAAGTGACAACCATATAGGCACATGGGGGTCTAGCCAATTGATAAGCAACGACTATGGAGGATTCAACAATATCAACTCCTAGCAAGTTGATCAAACCATATTAGTATACCTTATTTATAGAATCGAGTAGCCTGATAGTTTGACCAGATGCATACCATCCCTCTAATGATGCCTATGTACTTACAATTGCATAGGAGTGTAGCCAGAGTAGGGTATTGACCACGTTCAATGATTGTGAACATGACACCTAATGATGATGGGTCAGATGATGATGATTAGCCCTTGACCCTTTTGATTGCTGATGTTGGCATTGCCAATGTTTTTGCCTAGTGGTGGGAAATGGTTAGACCAACCCTGATTTTCCTAGCAGTTGCCCGAATGGTTAATGATGATGCACATAGGCATAGAGGTGAGGGTGCCAATAAAAACATCAAGGAAGGTGAGGTAGAGGTAGGTAGAGCTCCAAAGAGGTCGAGGTGGTGTGATGAGTGTCATCACCCCCACACCCAATCCCCATCACCTTGACACAACCTAGAATCCAAATGGTCACACCTCCTATGGTAGTGACAACATGACCTTGTGTAGCACCCCTAATCCACATTGACAGCCTAGGGACCTAAGTATGAATGTGACATATGTTATTTCCTTTTAGTACTTTTATTTCAGCTTTCTCATATATATGTTTATGTTTTCATGATATTATACTTATATCGATCACTACTTTTTTTGTTGTAGTGGACACACAAGAGTGGATAACCCTCATTGGGTGATGCATATTAGAGGCAACCTCAACCATCTTGATCCAGGTTATGATTCTCGACACTTAAAATACTACGTTAGTGAGTTTCATACTGTCTTGTTAGATGTTGTAGTGCACCTAAGGACCACGTACGAGCATATGTGAGTGGAGGCTATGTAGAGGACCACAAAGCTATCTGCTATGGCTTGATAATAAAGATCCATGATTGATTAAGCTCCTCAATGCCATATCTGAGTGAGAATAGATCATGACACAAGATGAGAGTGATAAGAGGGAATATGAATCCTTGTAGAGCCAAGTTGATGACTTCAGCAGATAGGTGGAGGCAACAAAGATGGTGCTTGTTGGTCCCCAGGTGTAGTAGCTCCAAGAGGAGCTACAACAAGCCCATGAGTAGAAGGCTCAACTGTAGGAGGTAAGATGTATATGTTTAGAGGAAGTAGAGCTAAGAGGAGAGGTTCAAGGACTATGGACATAGAACATATCTATCTCCCAATCTCATCGATCTAATTCATACGATTCTATCCAACATCCCCTTTCATCATTACCACCGCTAGAGGGCTTAGGGAGCCATACACCTGAGGGCTAGAGGCTCAATTTTTCATTCAAGATTTTTGTATACCAATCATATTTCAATCTATATATTTTTGATGATGTATACACATATATAGATATGCAAGCACCACATTTTGATATAGTGGTGTGATACATGTACATGAAATTTTTGATATATATATATGAGAGTTTTGACTAGCATCATGGTGTTATTATGTGTACTTTCTTTTATGTATGTTTAGAGTAGATTATATCATGATTTAATAAACAAACATGGATGTCTACTTATTTAAATACAATTATGATCTAATTGCCTAACCAAAAGACTTAATCAAATACAATGTGATGAGGTTGATTATTAGTTTGTTTTCTATTATTTTAGTACATGCTTTTAGACATCTCTAGGTACTTATTTCCTACATATCCCTGAAACTTTACTATCTTTTATGATCATAATGCAAACTTGAATCTAGTTTTAAGTATATGGAAATATGGTTATGGTATTATAGTTATTACATGGTTAATATGTAAATATGTATGGAATGTAATAAATATATATGTTTAATCTATGGTTATTAGTATTGTGTAGATGTTGTGTGAAGTAATTCTTTGTATCCAAGGAGCTAGAGTAAGTAGACTGTAGCCTATAGAAACTAGGAGGCACAACTTGTAGCCAAAGGAGTTATAGACAACAATGTAGTGGAAGTTAGAACACAACAATTATAGAATTGGAGGTGCCTATTTGTTAGGTTGATTGTGAATCATCATATCATTTAATAAGACTAATAAAGGAGAAGATTTTTGTCATGATTAGGAATCTAACGTGACTATTTCCATAGTCACATTTCAATTTTACCATTACAATAGAGTTATAGTCCTATTCAAATTCTTCTACCCTTTTAGTTGTGTTTTTAGTTACTTAGACTTTATCATGCTCTATTATGTAGGGAGTGGATATTTATGTTTATTTTTCTATTTTGAGTTCTTATTCCAATAAGACTCCCCCACACCTATATGTATGGTTTGATGGTCAAGGTGAGTAGAGAGTTAGTTAGTTGGTTGAAGTAGTAGATATAGCATATAGATATGTTCGATTAGTTCATGTTTTGCACAAACAATGTTTTTCATGAATAAGAATCCCATTGGATTGTGATATCTTGAGTTATGAAATGAAGAGATTTTTATTTACTATTATGATGAATTGATTTGAGGAGCTAGATTTGAGTTTATCCTATGGAGACAGTCACTTGAGAAAGGACCACTCAAGGTAACTGTTCCCCACTTTACTTGCTGCACAATTATTTCTATTATTACAATAGTTATTTTCATGATTGTATTAGTCTTAATTAGATTCTTCATGCTAAGAATGTGAGTGAATTTATGAATAAGATATTGTCTTATGTTCATGCTTTGTTTGTTTCCATGCATCATCGTCCATAGTGAGTCAAATGAGTCAAGTTAGCAAAATTAGTTAGCTAGATAATTCATTTCTTGATAGTGAACTAGTCACGGTCTTTAGCTATAAGTACCCATAGCAATAGTTTCAACATTTCTTATTTGTTACTGTTATGAAATATATGTTTTCCAACATTTGTAAACACCTATGCTAGGATGATATAGGTATTGAAGAGTATTTGAATGCACATATAGTTCCAACATAATCACAAGTTTATATTAGCCCTGGATGGTAATTAAATGAAGGTATTTCAAGGGTTTAGTGGATTGTTCAGTTAGGACCCCCTCTGAATTGTGTGTTGAAACCAAGTTTACTGAACATTAGTGGGCCTCTACATTTTTGGCACTATTACTAGGGATGGTGCTACTTTCAAAGGTTCATCTCTATTATTTCAAGTTTTCATTGTACTATTATTCTATTTCCAACATTAGGATAATTAGTTTTTACTCCACCAATACCATAATGTTTCATTAACATTCTGTAGGATTTTTCGATATACAAAGACACACCTATTGTATGCGAAGGTAGAGATATTCTTTGGGAAGATTTTTCCCCTCAATACACAATGCTAGAGAGGATATTGGTGATCATAGTGATCAAAGCGAGGGTATTATTGAAGAACTTTTCCTTTCACCAACATAAACTACAAATATAGAGGAACCTTCCAAACCATGGCTGATACATTGGTGGATGAATCACCAAAACATGTAATTTTTGAGTTCCCCATCACCAACCAGGAGAGAGAAACTATCTATTGCATGTCTTCTATGGCTTGGTTATTGATAATCCAAATGCCTTCTTGTTCAAGTTTGATGTCCTATGTAGAAGCTATGATTATACAATAGGTGCACATAGACTCACGCTATTTCTAGCAATTTTGAATGATATTGCCTGAAGATGGTTTATGGGTTTGGGGAGAGATGTTGTTCCAAATTGGAACACTATGAAGACAAAGTTCTTGGAGAAATACTAGGACTATTGTAGACGAGTGTAGAGAAGAAGAGATGATTTTCTTAGAATGTCTCAAAAATAAGATGAACCAATGGAGGTCTATGTAGAAAGGTTCTAATTCTTCTTGAAGGAGAATCCACAAAATAGACTTTTAGAAGAATCCACGAAGTTGTTTTTAAGAGGAGTCAATGATGATTATATGAATGCCCTTAACCTTATTGGGTTAGGGGATTTGTCTAAATTACCTTTTGAAGAAATTTGCAAGGTTTGTAGAAACTATTCAAGGTAAGAGGACAAAAGGGAAGAGAACATCTTCCATCAGTAGGGAACTAATGGAGTATCTAGAGTGGAATTGACTAACCTTCTATCCAACATTGTAGACATATAAAAATTGGTTAACACATATCACACATTCTAAAACTACATTAACATAATTTTCATTATTTAACCCTATTTTCCTTTATTAATTAAATAATATTGAATTGTTTAATTAATTCACCATGACATCACTGGTTTAACCTTAATCCTCATGATTAATTAAATAAAAATTAATTATTTAATTATGTCTCTAATGTTACTTATTCTTCTAATTTAATCAAATAGTTATCATTAATTATTTAATTAATCTAATTTCCATCTTCCAAATTAAATTTAATTAAATCAATTATTCAATTTCCCAAAGTTCACTCAATAGGATCTATTAATAAATAAACCTTTTTTTATTAAATCAATTTCATCTTGCATGTTCCTCTCAAGATTAATTAATTAATTATCCTCACACATTTTGGTTGATCAAATCACATCCATTGATTACTCAATCCAATTGGATAATTCCACCAATTACTCCAATCCCACTAATGAAGATATTAAATTTCCACTGATTATACAATCAATTCCCTTGATTGATTAATTTGGTCAGTTAACTCCTCTATCTATTTCCTCTCAATAGACCTCGACTATTGATCTTGATCCATAATTCACCCTTACATAAATTGGCACGCCTGGTGGGACTTAGGTCCTAGATCTAAAAATTCTCATCAAGTTTTGTGATCAGTCACATGTTTTGGGTTGTTGTTGTCTTTTGCAGGAATCACTTTTTTCAACTGGGTCACTGCAGTCTTAAAATCGAAATGCTGTTGTCATATTTTTTGGTTACCATTGTAGAAACAAAGCAACTTTCATTTTTAAAAAATTTTATGTTGTCTTATGCCTTGCATAACCACCCCATCTTTTACCTTGGTCAAAATGGGTCCCCCTTTTGTTTTTTTTTTCCTTGGTTGTTTTTCAAATAAAGTTTGAAGTGATTCTTTTCCAACACTTTGTTTTTCTTTGGTTTGTTCTTTCGAAACCTGAACCAGAACCGAATCGGGTTTTGAAACTTGTTTCAAAGATCAACTCTAATCCTTGTCTCGACGGTCTTTTTGTTGCCTTTTGGCTTGTATTTGTCGGAGCTGAAGTCGTAGTGGATGTCGAGTCTGAAGTTATTCAAGGTTTCAAAATAAAGTTTCATTCCACCTTCACTTCTGCCTTTTGGTCTGTCCATTTTGACTTAAGTTTTTGTGTTGGGTTTTCTCATTTCGGTCTATGTGTTTTTAATTTGTCTTTTATTTCGCTTTCTTCTGTATTGGCGGAACTAGAACCGGAATGGGGATCGAATTCAAAATTGGATGAAGTTTCTAAATCAATTCCCACTCTAATTCCGCTCTCGTCATTTTGATATTTGACTTTACTGGGGCCATACGATAGGAATGTGCCAGTTCCCTCTATAGTTTTGACTCCAATTTGCCGCATTTATTGCATTGATTACAGGTGCCATGCATGCACAAAGCTATAGTTTTAACCTTAATTAGGGATTAGCTAGAAGTTATTATCATTGTTTAAAATATCAAGAGCGAAGTAGAGTTGCAGTGGTGCATTTGGACATTTGATTTGATCGAAAGGGAGACAATCACACGCGGAATCACATCAGAGGGCTAACTTTTTTATTTGTGTTCGAGGTAGGGTTTCTATTCTTCTCTTTCATTTTCTTTCACTTGTCTTTTTTGGTTCGGTCATTGGTTTCTTGCGAATTCGTGAATCTTGGTTTTCTTGTGAGTTCATGTTGTTCATTTCTTTTCTCTTTTGTTTTTATATTCTTGTTTTTGTTTTTTTTTTTGGTGTTTTGTTTCTTGTTTGTTTGTTTTTATCACCTTCGTTTTCACGTTTTAATCCTGACCATATCGTGATGCCCTAGTTCTTAAATGACATGAATTAGTTACTGTTTTTACTTTGGTAGGGTTTGATAAATTATGGTTTTTACTTAGGAATCCTTTTGCGCGTTGATTTGCTTAGTTTGAATGGGGTTAAATTCATGCCCTAGTTCTTTAAAGTTGAGGATTTATGAATTAGGGTTTTGGCGAGTTTTATTTTAAATATGATACCCTAATTACTATGGTTTCCTCTTAGTCATATGGGGATGGTCTCATATAGTCAATTTCTCATCCCCTTCGCCATTTGATATGACCTAGTCCTTGGATCATGATGTTATGTATCATCCTATTGAAATCAATTATGACGTCATGATTATTTTTGAACAGAACCACAACCGGAATCGATTTTGATCTTGAACCATGTTTTGTAACAAGTATTGATTTTGTTTCCATTCTGTCTCCAACTCCGCTTATAGTAAGAAGCGAGCTTTCAAAATATTGGTAACTCTGTCAGAACCGGAACCAGAACCAAATATGAAATTGAAAATACTTCATGGACCCAAATCGGTTCTCATTCTGATTTTTATTCCGGTTACCATCCCAATTCTGACTTTGGTCCCACCTTGTTATTATTACAAGCTCAATACCTATTCTGGTCCCGATCCCGACAATGTTTTTAGGAAAGACTATTTAGAATGTTTTTTTCTTGGTTCCGCCTTTGGTATATATATGAAGGGGAAGTGGTTAAGAACGGAGAAGAAGTCCCTTAGAAATATTTCAGATCAGCCAAAGAGGGTAGAATTCTACAAGGAGGTATATGATGTTATAATGATGTTGTCGAGAGTTTTTGGAAATAGGGATGCATTTCATTTTAAGGAATGGATGTTTCCATTCATTCAAACAATCTTTGATGGCAAGAAACAATTCAATTGGCCTGTGATTGTCTCAGATAGCATACATGATCAACTGAACAAAATAAGGAAAACTAAGAGCTTCTTCATTACCTCTTATGTTGTCTATGCAACAGACAGAGGAGGCATCTTTCCAAGGTTAAACCGAGTGGGAATATTGGAGGAAGCTGATGGGAAAAAGAAAGTATAGAACCATTATGACAAGCTATCTCTACAGATTTTTGAGTTACACTTTAGAAGGGTTAATGATGCATTTTTGTATGTGGTTATTAACCAGGTTAATGGAGATGTAGGTATAGATTAAGCCAGGAGGCCATGGCGTTCATTACAGAATGGGGGTGTTGGTATATCCAGTACCCCAAATTTAATTATTTCAGGTTGGTTGGATTTGAGGGTCATCCTCACTTGCTCCCCAGGTGCTGCAACAACAGGATAGTCTTGATTTAATTTGTTTACCAGGATTTGGGGGTCAATACTCGATTTGGGATAAAACACAAACTAGGTTGTCAAAAGTTCCCCATGCAATTGGGTGAATATAGCTGCCCACACCTTGTGGGAGCTAAGGTGGTTTGTAGCAAGTTGATACACTTGAAGTTGGGCTTATATACTACTCGGAAGTAGTTTGATCCAAAGAAAAAGATGAATGCTTTGATGGCTTCAGTCTTTGACAGACATTTCAACCTGCTAGAGGAATTCTAGAGTGAGCTTTAGGATGAATATGACCTTAGGAAGAGGAATAATGAGAGATTGCATGTCTCACTCATGGTAGAATTTGGGGTCAAAGTTGACATTCCTAATATATTAGTAGATGATGGGGTATTGTTGGATCCTTCATATCAAGCTTTGAACATAGGTACCAAGATTTTGGACCCGATGGATTGGAGTGCTCAGGAGACAATTGATATAGAGCAAATAGGAAGACCATTCTTGGATAGAAGTATCCATTGGGTTGTTCTCAGATCTAAAAATATTGGGGGTTCAACTCCTAAGAAAGGGAAAGGGTATAAGAGAATCAAAAGGAAAATGCCTCCCAAAGAACCCTTGGAATTCTTCCCTCTTGATGTCAAAGAATTTGAGCTTGAAGCCCCGACCCAAGATTTACCTGGAGTACATTAGGAGGATGCCCCAACAGGACCTGTGGCTTCAACACTAGTAATGGGTGAATCATTTGCTCAAGTCCCTCTTACAGAGCAAAAAGGTGGAGAGATGCCTAAGGGGACTCTCCATGATATAGCTAAAACATTGAAAGGAAAATAAGTAGAGATGGAGGTGCATGACATTGAAAAGGATTCTGATGAAAATTTATCAGAAAAATATGCACAAGAAGAGATGCTTCCTTGGGAGATTGAGCATGTGCTAACGGAGGAAGATCAATGGGCATTGTTTGAGGAATAAAAGAAAGCTTTAGATGCTAAGGAACATGCAGAAGCTGTAGAAACAAAATAGGCAATAGATGCTAAGGCACAAGCTGATGCATTACTTCAACAACAACAATTGGAGGCTAAGCAAAGAGATGATGAGGTAATAAAGAAAAAAAAGCAAAAGGAGCATGAGATCAAGTCAAAGGAAGAAAATGATAAGCTGAAAATGGTGCAGAAGATCCATGAGTTAGAGGAGGAAAAGGCTAAACAGAGGAGAGAAAGAGAAGCCCTTAAGGCTAAATTAAAGCTAATTGAGGAATCCTACAAGAAAAGGGAGGAAACAAAATGCCTGCAAAAGGAGAAAGATGTTGAGGAGCTGGCCAAGAAGCAACAAAAGGAGAAGGAGGCCTTAGATAGACTTAAGGTTTTGGAAGAAGAAAGAAACAAGCTACTTGAGGAGAAGAAGTTGGAAGAAGAAAGATTGGAAAAACAACAAGAGGAAAAGAGGGTGCAAGAGCAGAATGACAAAGAAGAAGCTGAAAAGCTTCTAAAGAAAATGTAGAGGGAGAACAACAAAATGTACAAGAGGTTGATTCTCAACCTAGGGTTAGTATACTACAACCATTATCCTCTACGACTGCTGCCTCCTCTTATACTGTAATGGCCACTACTCTAAGTACTTCTACATGGTTGAAGCTTGATCTTCAGAAGAGACCAATAATGCCCTCACAACCTCTTAATTGGGATAGCATGATGAAAGAAATTGAGAAGGAGATACCCAAGAAGAAGGCTAGGATTCTTCATTCGACAAGGCTAACTAAGATAGATGAAATCATTGCCAAATGTGTAATACTAGTGGTGGATAAGGATGTGGATGATATGCAGATCACTGATTATTAGTTAGGCACTGTCAATCCCTAGGCCTACAAGGAATCAATGAATGAACCTGATTGATGTTGTAGAATCATCCACCAAATCAAGGTTGATAAAAGACAAGTAGAGAAAGGATGAGCTCAAAGCTCAATTGGATCAGCTACATACATTTTTGAAGGATATTTCTGCTCCTAGAAAACAACTTGCTACCTTAGAGACACCGGTGTTGCTCAACAAAAGGGAAGTGGATGATCTAGTGCATGTAAAGAATAAGGCTGGGATGATGGACAAGTGGACTGATAAGCTTAAGCAGGAGGTAGGAAAGGTGCTAGTAAGTAGTTTTGAGATTCACAAGATTGGATTAGAGCTAATAGAAGATATGACACACCATGCTGAAACATTGGAGCAGCAAGAGGAAGAATATAGAGGATATGTTCAGAAAATAAAGGACATCAATAAATTGCCAAAGTCTACTCTGCTTGAGCAGTCCATTCTTGAGGAAGACAATGCAGACATTTTGGAAAAGGCCTCTAGCATAATCTGTCTTAGATCTTATTTCATATACAGGCATAGGAATGAAGTCTAGGATGCGAGTAAGGATTTGAATGAACAACTGGATGAACTAGAAGCTGTTGTAGATGTTCTGGTTAATGTTGATATACCTGTTAAAGATACTCTTCAACAGGTCTTCTCCAGTTATGATGAATATATTCTGGAGTAAACTACGCAAGGATAAAGTGGCAGTGTTTTTGGGCGCAGGACCTTCTTTTCCTCTTCTCTTTTATTCTCTTTTGTAATTAACGTTGGAACTGGAGATCAACCGATCTAAGTTTTCAAGAAGGTTTCAGGTCTTATAATTGTGGATCTCATTTTTGATTGAGAGGATTTTGATGCTTTGTACATATATATATATACCTTTGGGGTATCATATTGTAAGGGTCGGTTGATGAGAATAGAATTGGCCACCTGATAGTAGGAGATAGGAATTTAATAGCTTTGCAAAGAAACTTTGTTATTTTCTTAGTTACAGTTGAAAGCAAAAGACGAGTTTTACACAGTATTGAGTTGAATTGAGTTTACTAGATAAGGTTAATGAATCATAGTGTATCTGTATGCCAATGAGTGTGTTGAAGCATAAGTGTTTCTTATTTGATGAAAATGAATAGAAGGAACCAAATTTAAAGATTATTTCATTAAATTGTCTATGGATTGAATTGTTGAAATTCTGTTGATCTATGATTTTAGCAACGAATGAGAGTTTGTTCTTTTTGAATCTTTAAAGTATTATAATGTGTGATTGTGATGGTTAAAGTAAGCACCATAGATGCATGCAATAGTATGGATTGTTCTGTAAATTGTATCATGTTATGATTTTCTTGATCTATTGGAGGAACATTCATTGTTGAAAATATATGTCTGAATATTAGATAATTTTTATTGATGTTTCATTGATGTACGTCCTGATCTATCTTTTTATTTTATTTAAAACCCCCTTTTCATTAAGAACAGATTGATGAATCTATCATTGCTTGCATTCCTTATTACCAGCAAAGGCCCCTTGAATATTACAATTGCATGGACCAATTGAGTGACACCAGCAGTTGAGAACCAACTACCAGGAGCTTGGGGGTTAGGCTACTATATGTTGTCTTTCTTTTTCAGGAGAAATAGAGTAGAGATATTATGTTTAACGTTGTTTGTGTCATTTTCACCATCAACAGATTTGGCGCTAGAAAGAGGGTCTAAAGCAACAAGTTGGCTTGCATTGTGTCATTCTCATCGGAGAAGTATGAGAGGATTCGCAGATCCTCTATTGACTTTGAACCATTAGAAGAAATCCAAACGTCGGTTAGACCTAGACCCCATGCACGTAGAATTTTGATTCCACCGTTGCCACCACCGCATACTCCACTTGGATTTCATCCAAATCCATGTACACCACCACCAGTTCAACCTACATCACCACCACTGGCTCGACCAATGTTGCCACCTGTTCAACCTATATCACTACCTACTACTCGACCAATCCTACCCATGTCTTACTTTGTGAATAACCCCTCTCCGTTAGGGTTATTCCAGGGGGAATCCATGATCTACCAAAGAATCAAAAAAGTTTTGTCCCAAGTACATGGTGAATAAAGAAGTGTTGAGGAGTTATACAAGCATTCAAGGATGCTTGTACCCGTTCTCAAGTAGCTCATAAGTATGTGGTATGTGGATTGTTTCCCAATTTTTTAGGGGACATGGCATATAACTGGTACTTAAATCTGCCTCGCGGATGTATTCTGGGCTAGACAGATTTAGAAAATGCATTCATTAATCAATTCAGGGTCTACATAGACCCTTCCATCCTATATCACCAGTTTTCCACCATAAGAAAAGAACATCATGAGCCATTGCCTCTATTCAACACTAGATTCCAAAGGATGTTTCGCAGTCTGCAAGATCCTTTCTTAGTGGCTTGGACTATTGCCATTCAAGCATATTTAAGAGCTGTTGATCCCTTGATTGGTCTATTATTGCAGAGAACCTATGTTGCCAACGAGATTGACTCTTTGTCTAAAGTGTATCATCTAGCCATCAAATTGCAAAAACAGATAAGTCTGCAATCAAGAGGTTTAGGAGCAACTCTTCCTCCCATGAGTTATCAAATGCCTAACCCACCATTGTACAACATTGTCCCAGGGATGTCTTACTCCTAATATGGACCAGTGTCTGAGTTACAAGCCCCACCTACTATGCCCTTTTTCGGCAATGGCATGCAAGATTCTTCCCAAAAACCTCAAAATCAACAACATCAAGTAGGATGATCAACGCATATTCATTCCCCATCCATAGTGTAGAATGTGAAAAATGAACAATTTTTTCAACTGACCAGTGAGGTAGAAACTCTCAAAAAGACTCTATCTCAAATGTCTAATGACATAGCACAACTTAGGCAGAACACTCCTCGCAACCAAAACCAAAATTATCAAAACCAAGGAGGTTACAACAACCAGGGGAATTACTCCAATGAAAATGTGAATCAAAACACCAACTGGAACTTCCAAAATTAGAATTCCTCTAATGAATAATTACCAAAATCAGAACAGGGGATATAACCAGAGGTCCAACAACAACAATAGGCAGTGGAATACTAGACCTAATAATGGGGGGGTTTCCCATAATTATCAGTCAAGTGAGGAGAGATCACATACTGCTAATGTGGGTGATTTTAATTTCATGACTAATTGGTGTAAGCTACACAATACTGTAGCACATTCTGAGGTTAATTGCCCAAAAATGGAGAAAATGGTAAAGATTGCACAAGTTGATTCCCATCCTCCAGTAGGAAATTCCAATCAGGATAATGCGCTAGTAAGTACTGCTATGACTTTTGAGACTATTGATGAAACATATGAATTTCCCATGCAGGGAGATAATGAGCCAAAGGAGGATGTGTATGATGCCCAAGCATTCCATTCCAAAGGTGGTCACTTCTTGAGAAATCAGAATAAGGGCCCATTTACTATATCTGCACCCCCAAACAACATGGTCCCCACAAACCAAAATGCAGATAATAAACCACTGCCACCAAAAGACCTTCTGACTTTCAGAATAGAGGCAATCTGCCTCTTTTTCCTAAATATCAAGTAAGGAATGATTTAGAATTTGATTTTATTGCAGAATTGCAAAAACAAAAGGCATCATTATCATTCTTTGACATTATGAAGTGGTGCCCGACTCAACATGAAGTTGTATTGAAGGCCTTGGAGGAGGCAGACCACTTAAAGGGAAAAGGTAAAGTGACTCCAGTGAAGGAGACAAATGCAACCATCTATAAAGGTAAGACCAGTACCCCACCTTTTCTTTTAAGTTTAAGGATTTTTGGAAAGAATTTGGATAATTGTTTATTGGACTCTGGAGCATCGAGTAATGTTACACCCTTTTCAATATGTAAAAAATTAGGATTAAATCCTATCCCGACCAATAAGAAAGTGATCCAGTTGGACAAAACTGAGGTCACTGTTGTAGGAGAATTAAAGAATATGCATGTGTAGGTTGGTAATATCCAAGAATCCAAACCTACATAGATATCCAAGTGGTTGACATCCGAGAGACATATGGTATGCTCCTAAGTCAGGAGCTAATGAAAAGTATTGGGGGATATTTGTCCTTGGATTTATCTCACATGTGGCTACCCTAGAAGGGGGTACCAACGTAGATAAGGATTGAGAGTGAACCAAGGCTCAAGCATATGATTACAAAATATGATGCTTCAAACAAAGTAACATATTTTGAGACTAAGATAGGAATTTACAAGCAAGAGGAAGTTCTGACCTTCTATGTACTCAATCCTGAGGATACATTGCCCATAGAGCATAGTGACCCAATGATGTGAATGAACCAACAAGTTCTAATAAGGAGATTGTGACAAGATAGGCTGGTATTAGGAGAAGAAAATGATTTGACCAGTTTGTTGCTTCCTAATTGGTGTAGGATTATTTATCACAATCATTCGGAGTCAATATGCCCGCCATGTCTAGATATCTTAAATCATATAGGCCAGCCTCATGAAATATGTTAGGAAAATCCCCAAACACTCATCAATGAGTTTTATTTTAAACTTAAGGATGCTACAATTCTCACTCGGACTAGCCCTTCTCGAGAGAAAGATTCCTCACCAGCAGAGGAGACTCAAGGTCTATGCTTTAAAATTCAAGAAGAAAATGAGGTGTGTTAGTTATTTTTCAATAGTCCTACCCCAGATACTCTGCCAATGCCCAAGGAATTAATAAAACATGAATTGGATTGCAATTTAATCCAAGAAGTTGTTCTGGAAGTGATCCTTTAGCAAGCTGAAAACGTAGAAAAACCCTTAAGTGATCCTAGCCCCCAGTCATTTTCAAATCTTGATGACCAACAAAAGTTCGAGCCGCCACACATCCCTAGTAAGTCATCCCTTGTTATTCCTAAAAAGAAGGAGCTCTAAGCTAAAGAACAATTGTCGAGTCTTAAATTTGATGGCTCCAAATCGGAGGTAGGAAGTGGAGCAGGGATTGAACTAACCAACCCAAAAGGGAAAACTTACTTTGTGTCTTACAGGTTGCAGTTTGGCTACACAAACAACGTGGCTGAGTATGAAGCACTCGCTTGTGGACTCATGTTTTCTCATAAAAAGAAGGTTACTACTCTCATGGTTATGGGGGATTCTGAAGAGATCGTAAAACAGGTATGTAGTCAATATACATGTCATAACAAAACATTGGTTGCATATAGAAACAAAGTTTGGAACTTAATTGAAGACTTTGATGCTTTTGGGATTACTCAAACTAATCAAATTGTAGATGCCCTTGCTGTTGCTGCTAGCACTTTGGAACCCATGCAAGACTCTAATATGAAGAGATTTTCAGTTGAATTAATTTCAGTCCTAGCTGTTCTGGATAATGTTCAAAAATTTTAGGTATTCGGTGATGATCAACATATATTGGCCTTTCTGGCAAGTTCAGATGCTTTTCAAGGACATATAATAGATGAATTGGAAAGAGATCAGGGAGATTGGGACCCTGAGAAGGATGGTGAAGAAGGGATAATGGATTTGAAGAGTAATAGTATTCCAAAAGGGACGATAGTTAAAGTTTTGGAGCAAAACATTGCAAACATTGCTTGGAGTTATGATGATCGAAAAACTTTGACAATTCAGTGATCACACATACCATACCTCTCAACCTAGAAGCCAAGCCTTTTCATCAAAAACAACTCTTGGTCAATGCTTTGATTGAGCTTTTGATCCAGAAGGAGGTACAGAAGCTCCTATCTGCAAGAATAATCTTTCTTGCTAGACATTCTACATGGGTGGCAAATTTAGTTCCTTTACGCAAGAAAAACGGGGAAAACAGACTATGTTTTGATTTCAAGAATCTAAACAAAGCCTCTAAGAAAGATAATTATCTACTGCCTTCTCTTGATGAAGTGCTACAAAAGGTTAATGGGTCCCAAATGATGTCATTCTTAGATGGTTATTCTGGGTACAATCAGGTCCTTCTTAGTCATGAGGATAGAATGAAGACCACTTTGACCACCAAATGGGGCACATTTTCCTATTGGAGGATGCTATTCGATCTTATAAATGCTGGAGCAACCTTTCAATGAGAAATGGATGTAGCCTTTAAAGATTTGATAGAAAAGTGTATAATTATTTATGTGGATGATTTGACCATCTTCTCTAAGAATAGAGAAGACCATGCTGCTGATCTGGAAAAAATTCTCAAGAAATGTATAAGCTATGGTGTCTCCCTCAACCCAAAAAAGTGTGTTTGGAGTATCTGAAGGCAAACTCTTAGGTCACATCATATCTCAAGAAGGGATATCCATAGACCCTGATCGAGTGGAGGCTATCTTGAAATTGACAAGACTAGGGAGCAAGAAGAAATGAGATCCTTCTTCGGAAGGATTGATTTTCTTAGAAAATCTATAATAGGGTTTTCAGAAATTTTTAAACCTCTTAATGAGATGATGAAGAAGGATGCAAAGATCAAGTGGAGCAATGAGGATAAATCTTCTTTCTCGTAGATCAAACAGTCAATATTTGAGGCACCTGTGTTGACTAGCCTAGATTATCTAAGGCCTTTTTATATCTATTCTTTTGCATCTAACCATTCATGTGTAGTTGTGTCAACACAATGAAGAGGAGAGGGAGAGGAAAGACCTATTTCCTTTATGAACTCTCCATTTAAGAATGTAGAGGTTAGATACCTTCCCTTGGAGAAACAAGCCTTTGCATTGGTTTGAGTGGTAAAGAAGTTCAGGCATTACATTTTTTGAAATCAAGTATTGGCCATAGTTCTAGATCCAGCTGTGAAGTCTCTCCTAATGCAAAGTGAATTGGGAGAGTGAAGAGGAAAGTGGATGGAAATTCTGCAAGAGTTTGATTTAGAGATTCATCTGATGAAACTCATCCGAGGGCACGAGGGTAGGGTTTATCAAAGGCGATGAAAGATGTGGACAAGAATATCACCTATCAACAATACACTGTCCAATCATTTACTAAGGATCCCTAGTACACAGACTTGATTTTCTTCCTCCTTGATAACAGATGTCCAAAAAGAATGAATGCTACTCAGAGGAGAGCAATAAGGATGAAGAGTGCTCACTACATGCTCAAAGGGGGATCCATCTACAAAAAGAATTTTCAAGGGATTTACCTATGCTCTTTGGATCAACAAGAGGTGTTTCATAGAAAATTGCTAAGCCTTCGCGGTTTTTATTTTTATCTTCAGAGCTATGCCATGCCTTTAAATTGCTCACAACCTTCGGCATGTGCCACGTGGATTCCTCTTGAAGATTTTTTATTTTCATATCGCTTCACTTTGGCCAATCTACGTCTACGCGACTCGTGGCTTTCTCTGTTCGCTTTCCTAGTTGGGCCTACCTTACAATTTCTATCACTCGGCGCGTGCCACGTGGTTCACTTGATCTTTTAGGTGTGTATGAGGCATGGGCCTATAACTAGGTCACAGATTGCAAGAGTCCTTGGCCAGCTAGTACCACCCTTAGTTTCCATGCACCCGAGAGGTCGATGAGGTAGTACTTCACCTCGTCCATCTCCTCCTTCTCCGTTGTCACCTACTCCGCCTGTACCTATGGCTGCTAGAATTTATGTAGCGTAGGACTTCAGCAGTTGTTTAGTTGCACCAGTGCCCCCTGTAGTGTGGGCTTCGATCCCTGCTTCCTCTCTAAAAGCTATCCCTAAATATTTTGAGGATGAGTCGAAGACATCGACAGAACACCTGCAAGATGTGATTGACTTATGTCTGGTACATTGTGTATGAAATTAAAATGTAGCTCTTAGATTGCTCGCTGCCTCCTTCCGAGGAAAGGCGCTAAACTGGTATAGGACCTTTGAAGCTAGTACTATTGCAACTTGGGACCAGCTAGGAACCCCATTTTACGAGTTTTTTTGAATGCTAGCAATAGATCTTTGCTATACCATCAGCTGGCCACCATAAAGCAAGCCTGTCATGAGGCTTTGCCCAATTTAAATGCATGGTTTCATTCTACCTGGCAAAGAGTGCCTATTGGTAGCCGACCGCCTTCTGATTTGGCATTTATGACTAACATGAAGCTACAACAATATAGCTCCTAGAAGCCGCCATACCAAAATTATCAAGGCAGAAAAGCTTTGTACCAATCAAATCAGTGGCAAGATAGGTTAGGCGGAAAATGCTTCAACTCAACTGAATAACCAAGTTGTTCCGGTGACCTTGTCGATGCAAATAGTCCATCGTAGTTCGAGTAAGGAGCTAGTTGTTGGACAAAACAACTTAGTCAAGGAAGCTAATTCATGGTGTTTTCCTTGTGATGATGCTCACATGCCGAGAAATTGTTCACTGAGAAATTTGCAACAAAAGATCGTGGACCATAGCCAAGGCAACGCACCTATTTCCAACAACCAACCATATGCCTCTCAACAGATGGACAATGCAGTCCTCGCTACTCAAATGCAAGGAATGTCTATTTAGCAGGAGTTAGATATAGTTCCAAACCAAGCACTCTTTTCATGGATGGAAGGAGAAGAGTCAGTTTTTCCAAATGACTTTCCTGTCACTCAAATACTGTGAGTACAGTCTAATTTCAACACGCACTCTAAGCAGAGACTCACCAGAGAATTCACATCTCTGCCAAGTAATGCTTCATCTCATCTGACGCCTAGTCAGCCGACAGGCCCATCGTCAGCCCCACAGCCGACTAACGTTGTTCTTCCCAGTTCTCTGAATCTTCCTCCTCTAAAGTAAAAAGCTCCTATGATCGTCCCAACTGTTGTCAAACAACCATACGTAAGAGCTATGAGGTCAACACCAACTGCGAAACCTAAAGAGCAAGCAACCGTGACTCACTAGTCACGAGCGGAGTTCAATGTGGTGGAACAACTGAAGAAATCCTTTGCTAATGCTTCTTTGTGGGATGTCCTGGCTATTCCAGAGCAGAAGGTGCTATTGCAAAATGCATTGTCGGGAGAGGAAGATGCGAGGGTTCCTAGTCAGCCCAATGAAGAAAAAATATCGAGGCCGGACTTGGATAAAGTGCTAACAAATCAACCAAAGGAGAAGCTCGAGTCCAGAAATAAAAGTAAGCCTAAACCTAAGCCTTTCTTTCTAACACTTATCATTGGTGACAAGCTGTTACATAATTGTATGATCGACTCTAGTGCTAACACCACTGTCATGCCAAAGCAAGTAGTCGATGCTTTGGATTTAAAATATGAGCCTCTCAACAAGGGAGTCATGCAGCTAGATGGAAATAACGTTGATACTGTTGGAGTAATTAAGGGATTGCCTATGATTTTGTTTGCCTGCCCCAGTATCACTGTAAATCAGGATACCATACTCATTGATATTCCTCCTCTATTTGGGATTTGTTTGTCCCGAGAGTTCACAACAAATGCAGGAGGATTTTTTGCACTAGACTGGTCACACCTGATTTTGAGGACCAAACATGGAGCCAAGATGAAACTATTGTCAGAAAATTTGCATTTCGAGCATGTCGCTGATGAGGCTTTGCTCAACTTTGAAGCAACACATGCTTCAATTACCGAGGAAAAGAGGTTCAATGTGGAATTTCTGGTAGAAGAACAGGCTACTAGCTCACAGATGGAGGATGAAGAAAATTTGTTTAATGAGTTTATTGATACAGACCCTTTTGGGAATTATCATGCAACTGGACTCGGGACTTATGTCATACATGAGGAGGTGCAGTCTATGCCTAGGGTTACTAAGGATTCCAGAGGTGAAACATCCTCAAGTTTATGGACTTTGCACTTTGATGGAGCCAGATGCAGAGTTGGAGTTGGAGCAGGATTATGCTTGACGTCTCCGTCTGAGGAAAAGACCCTGAGGTCTTACCGCTTCTAGTTTGCATGTTCAAACAACAAAATAGAGTATGAGGGTCTTGTTCATGGTTTAAGTCTTCTGAAACAAATGGGCGTGAAGCAGATAAGTGTATTCGGAGATTCAAAGTTGGTGGTCAACCAAATCCTAGGGATTTCTGCTGCAAAGAATGTCCGTATACGATCCTATGGACATAAAGTCAGGGATCTTATTGACAATTTGAGGCCTTTAATATTTAGGCTATAGAAAGAGAGAAGAACTTTGAAGCCGACCAAATGGCTTCTATCGGGGCTCAGTTTGAGCTGGCCTCTGAATT
Source organism: Sequoiadendron giganteum (assembly GCA_007115665.2). Classification (NCBI taxonomy): domain Eukaryota; kingdom Viridiplantae; phylum Streptophyta; class Pinopsida; order Cupressales; family Cupressaceae; genus Sequoiadendron; species Sequoiadendron giganteum. The sequence continues at coordinate 418,230,824 of CM021101.1, read as the reverse complement.
ATTGAAAAATAAGCGGGCGGTGAGAGTAATTGTAAGATCCGTTGTTCCAAACAACAATCAAGATTGGAAGTGTTCGATAGCAATGCACATATTGCATCCTTCCTCCAATCATCTGGGGAATTCACTGATTAGCTGCAATCAAAGATTGTCGAAGCTTATGGGGATCAAATTATCCAATTGAAATCAAACAAGCTTCCGAGAGGCTTAGTCACTCTAGAGAGCCTTTTTTATTTTGATGATACGACAAGAGACAAAAGAAGGCTCGTAGTTGACAAGAGTGACTATACCGATTTATATATTGGAGAAGACAAAAAGCTCAAGGTCAGGAAGAAATTTTCTCAGAAGAATAAAGATAGACTAAGGCACTTTTGTGAGGAGTTTCCGAGTGTAGTAGCTTGGTCATATGATGATCTTAAAGGATACAACCCCAAGATTATTGAGCATACAATTGATCTACTGGAAGGTACAAATCCGGTTTGTCAATGACAGAAGCCTACGAATCTAAAGATTGAATCTCTTATGTCATAGGAATTGAATAAATTGATTGCATCCCGAATAGTGTTTCCAATCAAACACAATACTTGGGTGTCAAACCTGGTACCAGTCCAGAAGAAGAATGGAGACATATGACTATGTGTAGACTTCTAAGACTTGAATAAAGCATCCTTAAAGGATCATTACCCCCTGCCTTAAATGAATGTAATTCTACAGACTATAGCTGGTTCCGAAATATTTTCAATGTTGGATGGCTTTTCGGGCTACAATCAGATTCAGGTAAAGGAAGAGGATCAACACAAAATAGCATTCACCACAAAGTGGGGAACATATGCATATGCCAACATGCCTTTTGGACTCTCGAATGTCAGAGCCACTTTTCAGAGAGCCATGTATATTGCCTTTAAGGATTTAATCCATAAAATTATACTCATCTATTTGGATGATTTGACAATATTTTCAAAATCTGTTGATGATCACTTCGATCATTTAGAGCTTGTCTTCCAAAAGTGCCAAGAATTCAGGATTTCGTTAGATCTAAAGAAATGTGTGTTCGGAGTTCCCCAAGGGAAGCTATTGGGGTATCTTATCTCAAAGGAGGGCATTGCCATTGATCCGGAAAGGGTTGATGTGATTCGAGACCTTTCGTTACCTATAAAAAAAAAGGGAGTGGAGTCATTTCTAGGAAATGTCAACTTCATTAGCCGATTCATTGCAGAATTCGCAGGGACATTTGGCTTGTTACCTTAATGCTTAAAAAGGACCAGATTTTCAAATGGACGACGAAGGCTAGAAAAGATTTTGAGCTTATAAAGGATGCTATTTATTTTGCCCGTGTGTTGGTCAACCGGAACCTATCAAAATATTTTATTATGTATGTTTTTGGTGGTGGCAACAGTATTGCCACAGTGCTTATGCAAAAGGATGATGAAGATAAAAAAGATTCTCTTGTTTCTTTTTACTCATGAATCTTAAAAGAGTACGAGGTAAAGTACCGCATCCTAGTGTGCGAGAGTATATCATGGAGGGAGAAATCACAAAGAAAAGAGATAATTGGATCACCAATATCCTAGAGTATGATATTGAAGTCAGAACTGTGAAGATTGTCAAAGGAAAGGGATTGTGCGAGTACCTCGCTGAAAACAGTGAATTAAAGACAAAGTTTGAAGCCTCCGAAACTTGTGTTGCTGAACGAAGAAAGTTCTCAGGCCGATTGGCTTGATGATAGAATGCACTTCATGCAGACGACAAGGTATCCGATCAATCTCCCTTCTCTTAAGAGGTGCTTATATCATTTACAAAATAGTAACTATGTTCTCTTGGAAGGTGTGAAAATAAATTTTAATGGTGTCCTTCTAAGGTTTGTAAATGAAGAACGGGCGAACAAAATATTGGATCAATACCACAATGGCCCAACTAGAGGGTATTTTTCTGCAAGGACTACAACAATTAAAATCATATGTGCTGGTTATTTTTGGCCAACACTTTTCAATGATGCATTTTCATTAATTAAGTCTTGCAATGAATGTCAATTTTATGTCAGAAAGAGGAAGAATGTTTCTATGCCTCTGAGGCCTATAGTAGTAGAGGAACCCTTTGCTCAATGGGGTTTGGATTTCCTTGGGATGATTAAGCCTTTGTCCTTAGCTGGACACAGATGAATATTGATGGCAAGAAACTACTTCACTAGATGGGCAGAAGTAATGCCATTGAAGAATGCAACAGAAGTAGAGAATGCTAACTTCCTAGAGGAGATGGTAGCCAGATTTGGCCCGCCAAAGATAATCGTCTTCGATAATGCTAAAGTTTTCCTCGTCTCGAAGATGGGCCAATTCGCATTCAGATATGGGATTTTCCTGAAAACCTCTTCTAACTATTATCCCAAGGGGAATGGCCTCGCAGAGTCTACAAATAAAAACCTCATCAGGTTAACTAAGAGGATAGGCTCAGAACACCAGAGAGAATGGCATAAGAACCTCCAGACAATGCTATGGATAGACTAAATCATGCCTAAGAAAATACTAAAGACATCTCCTTATGAGACGGTGTATGGGAAGGAGGCATTGCTGCCTATCGCCATGGAAAACCCTACCTTGCAGTTGTTTAAATATCTGGAGATTGAAAAAAACTAAGCAATGGAGGTACGATTTTTTCAGCTATTTGAGTTTGAGGAAAAGAGAGAGCATGCCCTTGAGGTGATGAACAACCGCCAATAGGTGGTAAATAAATGGTTTGATAAAAATGCATCAGATCAGGAGCTACAATGTGGGGACTTGGTGCTCAAGTTCAACGAGCGTGGAGCAAAGCTTGACCAACACAAAAAATTTGACAGCCTCTAGGAGGGGCCTTTCAAAATCATTCAGTGTAAACAGTTCAACTCTTTTGAGTTGGAAGACATTGAAGGTAATTCTTTAAGTATTCTAGTTAATGGAATACAACTTAAGAAATTTAATTAATTCTGCCTACATAATGGCTTTGTAAATTGTAAATATGTAATTATTTTTCCTGTTTTAAGTTTTGGGTCTTCTCAGTGCTTTATGAAATAACAACAATGGTGCAAAAAATTGAAGAACTTTGTAAATGAGCCATGATTTCTAAAAAAACATAAGTATTATATATTATGGCCGAAAAATTTACATTATATAAGATAGGGGCCAATGGCCTTGTATCGGAATATATACATATATCCGGTATGAAGTGGAGCTTGGAAAAAAGGAAAAAGAAAAATTGGGGACTATTTTTATTCTCAGATTATCAGGCATGGGATGGACCAGCAATGGCGACAACCGACAACATGAGATTAGGGAACAACATTCTTTCGAAGTCCTCATACCATTGGAGGTTTCATAATGGTTCGATGTAATGCACCCATATGAGGAAAAAGCAGTCGACGCGAACCTTGGTGTGATGCTCCTCATGAGTCTCCAAGTCAAAAACAAAGTGGAAGGGCCTGGTTGGCATAGGTCCTCCATGCAGTTGCAGCAGACGTAGGTTGCGAACTGAGGGGACCCCACGATTAAATTCAGGTTGCGAATTGAGGTAGCACCGAGGTAACACCCGCTTCGTCAGCTTCAAGATCTTGCTTTTGGAGACATTGAAATGCAACAACAAGACAACAAAGTAGGAGCAGATGTTGGTGTTGACACGATATCGTTCCTAATACTCCATGCAGTCCTTGCCAAGAACCCAGTTAATCGCTTTCACATAAAGCAGGTTTTTCATGCCTGTCATGCACTTCAAGCACCTGCACCTAATTTTTCCTAAGAAAGTGGCTTGAGTCTTTTTACAGACTAGTCTTATTGGCGTTTCCATGTTGCTAACTACTCTAGGTAGAAAATGAAAATTGGTAAGATAACTAAAGCTTGCTAAGCAAAGAAAGCTAGAAATAATTGTGATTTGCAGTACTACTAACGACCCTATTTCTAGGTTGGTTGGGGTTCACTTGATGAGGCAAGTCATAATTACGAGAGAGGAAAAGTGTGTTGCCAAGCCTCTATTTGTAGTGTTGCGCATGTGAAATGATGGGAATGGGCAGGTATGGTTGCAACTTGCTCTGTTCAAGTTGTCGAATTCAATTAAGATTGGCTAGATGCCAACATAAGGAGCTGCCATCCCATCTAAATTAAGGAAAATCTTGAAATCAGGCTATTGGGTGATGCGCCCAATTATAATCAGAAAGATCAGTAAATGTGAAAAGCTTGAGTAGGATATGGTTGAATTGTCTTGGTTCGTTGCACAAGAAAAATTCGGTGCCATCTCACGTGAAGTCACGTCTATTAATGTGGAGACCAATTTTGCAGGTTGGCCATATTTTTGCACGCATGAAAAGCTAGTGACAAATATAGCAACTAAGTGTGAAGGGCTGACACGTACCCTCGCTTGACCATTTTTCACGAAAATCAAAAGGCAGGTTGAGCATGCAAAGCACAATTAATGCAAGAGTTATCAAAAGATAAAATAGCTAAGTTATTCACAAGGGAGAAAGAGTTTTTCAGAAGCTAAGCTGTTTACGAAAGTTTCTGAAAGTTTCTTGCAAATAAAGAGAAATGGCTAAGATTGCAAAAAGCTCAGAGCAAGCCCTAGCGTCACCAAGTGTAGACGAGCAAAGAATAAAGGGACTATGCATAAATATCTATGGCTTGGAGTATTATTCACCGCAAGCATCCCAACAAAGCCATGCTGCCCCTTCACCAGTCAGGTGGAACAGAGAATACTGAATGCGATTCCTCATAGAAATCAGGCTTTGGCTGTGGAGGATTGGGATTATGTCTTTAATCCTGAGCTATCACAGAATCCTAAGAGCCTTAGGGAAGCCGCATGCGAGAAAATGAAAAAATTAACACACCCATTATGCAAGCGTCTATTGGACTGTGGGCTTCCCCAATATATGGTTCCCCTAGTATATCATTTCCCATAAATCATGGCAGCATGCGCGATAGGCTTCAACTCGAACACTGGAGTGATAAGAGGCACTAATTTTAGGGTAATCATCAGCCTTGAAGCTATTTAGGATATGCTATGCATTTCATTCCCCTTGACTTGGGATGTTGAGATTTTTTAGGTAAAAATGATGCATGATAAGTGGGGAGGGATCAGATTGGCGCCGCAGTTTTACCACACCAAAATTGCTCAGCCAACAAATGCTTCAGCACCACCCAAATTTCCTTTTAGTCTAGCTGCTTTGAAAGCTGGGTCTTCGTGTATTTGTTCTATGCTGGTACTGGTGTGCGGTCTGGATACAGACAAACAGGTTACCAAATTCTAGATGTGTCAGTTTTATGCTGAAAAAGAACGCCATGGCTCCGCTCATGGACTTTGTGAGGGTTATTAGTGATGGGATTTGGTAGCAGCTGTAGGACTTCCAGGTCGGTTCTAGGTTTAGGTATCCCTCTTTCTTGGCCTACTGGATTTTGCATCAGAATTTAGACTATTTCATGACATTTATGTCTGGCTGTTTTTGATGAGATTGGCGAAAGGAATCTAGTCTTGACATGGAATCTTGTCATGTCGAAAACCTTTGATTGCTATGCATTTTTGGATTTTTTGTTTGCCCCAACTTTATAGGCTTTGGATAGAGCGGGGATCAACATGTTTGCATGCCTATTGCCAAGACAAAAATCCTGGTTGGGAAAGCTTGTGCCACCCTGCAATTGGTTCTTTAGCACAAATTTCACTATGCTCCGCATGCGAGGTTTCACTCGCGAGCCCTTCCGGCTCCCCCATTTTATTTCTGATAGAGTGCTAGCCCTAGAAGTAATGAGGCAGCTATGTAATATTGATAATGATTACTCGAGGGGGAATGTATTTAACCTCCTATTTGATACTGCCAGTCATGTTTGGTTTTGTGTCATTGATCAAGAAAAGGACTTCGAATATTGACACTTCATAAATTCTATTTTCAAAGCTGGGTCATCTTGGGTTAGTGGTGATAAATGACAGCTGGCAATACAACCCCGAAAATAATGTATCGGAGGTTGGCATAAGAATCCCACATCAGCCTTGGCCATTCTAGGACCCTCAGAGAAATGTTGAGGGGAATTTAAGGTTGAATATAGGCCTTGAACATTTTCCTACTTAGGATGTGCGACCGTCGTGGATGAAATTTTACTACATCACAGGGAAGGTCAGCCCAAATAAAAAAATCAACCAGTCCTTGTGCAACCAATTACAAAAGCTCAAATGGTGTCCTGAAAAAATTCAAGACTTTTGGATTTTTTGGTAGGAGATTAAGGCGACCACCAAGCTTTACGAAGAGGTGGATCTCGATGAAAAATTTGATGATATCTGGGAGAACGGGTGTCCGGATGTAGAAAGGTCTCCGAACCCTTCAATGTTAGAGCAACAAAATAGAAGGGAAAATATTGCCATGGAGCCCGAAGAAGAAGTAACTTAGAATCCCCCTGCTATTTTGGAAGACTCACCGCATGAAGAAGATGGCAGTAAGCAGCTTGCGTAGCAGGAGGATTCACAAGCATAAGCGTCAGAGCCATCCATCTCCTCTAAATCAACTAGGAAGCGACCAAGGACTACCAGTATTAGAAGGCGAGTCATTGTTGACCTTGAGGATTCTCCAGATGAAAAATGGCCACGAACAAGAGAATCCGATGGAGAAGATGAGCTGTAGATGGAAGAAGCGGTTGTATCATTCGTAGCTCTTCACAAGCCTCGGGTATCATTTCTTCCCTCTTCTCTCTCTACCATGTCTCTGGTCTCTTCTTCATTTGCCCTCGCTTTTTCATCTGCACTAATTTTCTCTGCCGTTGGATATCCCGGGCAGTCGAGTCTTCCCCCTCCTAGTTTCCCACTTTCGTCCTCTACTTTTCATCCCTTACTGGGAACATAATTTGGTATAAGTACTAGGCTCATGAGTTAATAATTCTTATCCTCGAGGCCCAGCCCTTCAGTTGGAAGCTCCCCATCCTTTCCTTATACTGCATTTTCACCCTCTTCAAGCGGTCAATTCATTCCACCATTCTCCCTGGCCATTATTACAAGTCCCATCAAAACCACTGATGTACTGAGTACACTATCTTTCCTGCTAGCAGTCCCTCGAGAGTTCCCTTTTGCTGGTGGCTTGGGTATTCCTTCCTAGGAATGCTTCTCTTAGGTGGAGGCAAACAAGAGTGCCTGAGCTAGCCGAATGCAAAAGAGGAGACAAAAGGATACGACCAGGCAGGCAGAGCCTCTCTTACAAACTGTGTTCAATGAGAGCCAAAATTCATTGATGTTTGCAAAGATCACTCCCAACATGATTAAACTGGTAGGAGAAACGCTACCAAGTGATTACTATCAATTCTATTGGGCTAGACTTGTAGTAGGCCCATTCGCGAGATAAGGTTGAGCTAGTGGAGGAGACTCAGAAAATCATGACCACCGATTACCTCACACTCAATCGCCAGGCAAGGAAAAAGGAGGAGGAGATATCAGAGCTGAAGGGAAAGGTTGATATCTGGATGAATAAGTTTAAAGTCAAAGAAAATGAGATAAGTCACCTAGAAAAGGAGAGAGGTCTTTTGAATGCCAAATCAAGGCACATCAAGTTATGAACATGAAAATTGTCCCAACTCTTCAGTATGAGGTTGAGCAAAGCTGAGCAAACGAAGAAAAGTTTTGCAGTGAGTCCATACAACTAAGTGAAGGTATGAAGGAGCTCCGACAGAGCACAGATGATGAAATAAATGCCACTTTACAGTTGGAGATTCATAAAACAAAGAGGGCCGAATTGGCTCTGCAGGAAAAAAAAGAAAGAAATTTCCTCTCTAAGGGAACAAGTGTCCACATTGGACAGAAGCTTGTTAGAGCTAAAGTAAAATTTAAGCAGCAGAGAAGCAGAGTTGGATATTTTGAAAACCAAACCTCTTACGCCACAGATGAACTCATTGGAGATCGCCAAAGAGTTATATGCATCATACTAGGATAATGTCAAGGCATTGTGCTTTACTCTGTAGCCCACCCTAAAATTTATTGTGCAGGCGGTCAGCCTTTGTGGAACAATAATTGAAACAATCCAGCAGATTCAGGAGGTAACTTCTGATAAGGTTCTGGATGCCAGGATTTTGTTGGGCAAATTGTATACAACCTCTGATGAAGCTTTGAGCGACATGGGAATTGAGGACCAAATAATAACAGCCATGGGCGTCAACATCCTTATCTCTATGCATGAGGTTGTTCAACATGTGGCATAATGTAGGGTTAGGTTGAACCAGGTTACCAGTGACATGCGAGCAAATTTTTCCCGTTTGACTCAGAGAGGCCTTGCTTCGCCCTTCATTGCAGATCAGGCGGTAGCGGGTGTTGAACATATTGTTGCTATGATTGAGGATAAGAATATGTACCTTTCTGTCTTCCAATATTTTGATCAATCTCCGACCGTCGAGAAGATTGAAGGGATTGTGCATCAGTTGGCGTAATTCTTCTTCCAGCTGGAATTAGAGACGAAAATATCTCGCGGAGTGCCTTTCAAGGCGGTTATTGATCTGAATTTGGCACATGAAAATCTGTCAGCTCTCTCTACACCATCAAACGAGGCTGGACTAGTTTATAGGTTGCCCTCTTGAAGCTGTGAGTAATTTTAGGATGCTAAACCAAAGTTTATGGGGTTCTTCATTCTGCAAGCAAAATGCCCCTGTAAGTCGCCAATCTGTTTCACAAAACACTGCTAAGCCTTCGCAGTTTTTATTTTTATCTTCATGGCTATGCCTTGCCTTTAAATTGCTTACAACCTTTGGTGTGTGCCACGTGGCTTCCTCTCAAATATTTTTCTTTTCATATCGCTTCGCTTTGGCTGATCTCCGTTTGTGCGACGCGTGGCTTTCTTTGGCCGCTTTCCGAGATGGGCCCACCTTGCAGTTTCTATCGCTCAACACGTGCCATGTGGCTCCCTCTCAGAGTTTTTCGCTGGGTGTCCCTTCGTATTTTTACCGATCCCATCTACTCGACATGTGGCAGTTCTTTTTTGTGCGTCGGTTTTCTTGGATTTGCTGCTGCGATGTTGGTTCTCGAGCCGCTGCGTTTTCTCCTTCGGCACCACGTGTTCGTTGTTGCTGCTGCATGGTTTTCTTTTCATGATAGGGGCATTGTTGGCGTCCATTTTATTCCATGGTGGCTCAAGGTGATTGAAGGCGTCGATGTTTGCTCGTGGCTTTCTCTCTCTGTGGTGATTCAAGCGGTAGACTAGTCTATTTATGCGGCCATTTTTCTCCTTTACGAGGTTGTTGATTAAGTTGCTAAAAAACTCCCGAGCATTGGGAAAGCCTTTGTAATTTTTTTATTAAACTTGAAGGTTGCAGATTATGCCAATCAATTCGGCCTTTTTATTTTTCATGCATATTTTAAGACTGTTAGTCTATGTTGTTATTTCCTATTAATGTATGAATGCCTGTTATTCAACTTTTGTGATCTTTCATAGCTAAATAAAACCAGATCATGTTTTGTCTACTCCTCTATGTTGGCTAAGGTTATGTGAGATTATGCTATGCGAATTAGAGGGTATTTGTTATGTTTATAGTGCTTTTGAGAAAAATTACTTGATAAACAACATTTTGCTGGTTTGAGCCTTTGCATTATGCACTGTGCTCTGGTAAATTTTTCTATGATTTTGGTGCATCGCATGTAGTTTAGTTTTCATGTTTTTCTATCTTTCTAACCTCGTAACTCCCCCCTAAATGAAGAGTCAGTTTTGATAAAATCTTGGAGGTCACTTAGCTAGCGCACCATGTCCCCCAATAGCTAAGTTTCCCATAAGACTGCTGCATCAACAAGAGGCCAAACATGCTATTGCTGAGTTTCATGGAAGACATGGAACATGACATGGGTCTGCAAATGCTTTGGCTCATTATATTCTTAGATCAGGCTATTATTGGCCTTATGTATTTAAGGATGCACATCAACATTGCAAAACGTGCTATGTATGTCAAACTTCTGCACCCTGGGAAAGAAATATGGGAATGTCTTTGCAACCAGTGTATGAGATAAGGCCGTTTTCTCAATGGGCACTAGACTTTGTAGGTGTTATTAATCCCAATTCTTCTGCAGGTCACAAGTTCATCTTGACTGCATTTGACTACTGTACACGTTGGACCGAGGCCCAACCCTGCAAAAACAACACCACAGAGGTGGTTATCAATTTTTTGACTGAGAACATCACCACTAGGTTTGGAGTTCCATTTGCTCTGGTATGTGATAATGGCCCTGCTTTTTCTTCTGCTAGAAAATAGTCCTAGGGACTGACACACCCAGTTAAGATTTTTCATATGGGCAGATCGAACCTGAATCAAAGTAGCTCTAGGAAATTCGCCTTTTAAGTTAGTGTATTGCCAAGACCCAATCTTCCCGATCCATTTAAAAATATTTGTTCTTAAGTTTATGCAAGAATTGTATACCAAGGATGATAGGATCGAAGTTAGATTGCTTAATTTTCTTAACATGGATAAAAAAAGAGATGCTGCTTTGCAACAATTCTCTAAGCATTAGGTTGTTGTCAAATGCTGGTTTTACAAAAGGGCTAAGGTAAAAGCCTTTAGGATATAAGATCTTGTACTACAATGGGATAAATCCATAGATAAGAAGGGAGATTACCAGAAGTTTGATAGACTCTGGTTGGGTCCATATCAGGTGGCTGAGATACTGGACCAGAATGCTTTCCATTTAAGTACCTTAACAAGACAACCTGTTCCATTACTAGTTAATGGTCAGTTTCTCAAGCACTACTTTGGTTCATGAAAGGTATGATGTTTTGAGATAATGTATTATACTATACCATATGTAATTAAGGTTTTTTTTGTTCCTTTTTTTGTTTTTGTTTGTTTTGTTTTATCTTGTTTCATTGGGGATCTTCATTTTTGTCCATCTCAAGATAGGGGGTTGTTATTCAAAGTATACTACAGGCACTAGGAGAGAAATTGGTTTATGTATTTTCTTTAGCATCTTTGAAAAGGATTTCTTTTTGAAACTCATGTTTTATAATCATTCTAATGTTGGTTTGAAAATTTATTAGGGGTAGAAGATACACTGTGAATATCTCATGAAATTATGATAAAAAATTTGTCACCAAAATAGATAAACATCTTCCTAAGTAAATACCTATCATGTTTTAGGGTGGCTTTACCTTTTGATTCAAGTGAAAAATCCGATTCCAAGAATATCATGAAATCCATTGTAGTTCTCAACCAACATTTCAAAGTATTGAGAAAAGTTCATAAAAAATTTCTACAAGTAAAGCTTAAGTTAAAAAAAAAAAAATGAGAAAAGAAAGAAAGAAAAGGCAATATCAATATTAAATGGGTAATCAAGTATCTCTATCGGGGCTATGGACGTCTGGCTGACAGTAGATAAATTCTTTGAGAGAACTAGAGGTATCTTCGTCGGGGCTATGGACGCATATCTGGCAGCGGAGCACTACCCAAAATTTTATTGCATGATAGTTAAAGGAATCAACCATGTAGCTTGAATCTTAAGTATAGTTGTTCAAAAGTAGAGAAAGTATCTATAAAGAATGATGTACAATACACGCACACACTCAGATTCAGAAATATTCATGAGCAAATACATCTGAGATTCCAACTCAATCTTATCGTATATATCTAATCTTATTCAAGTTAACATGCTTCATAAGCCATGTAGTTTTAGGGTGACTAAATATTTTTTGGGTGTCTTGAAAATGGGTAAACCATTTTCCAAGCCGATTCGCCATTTGTTATGCCTTGTATAACCACCCCATCTTTTTCCTTGGTGAAAATGGGTCCCTCTTTTATTCTTTTTGTCCTTGGTTGCTTTTCAAATAAAGTTTGGAGTCTTTCTTTTCTAACACTTTGTTTTTCTTTGGTTTGTTTTGTTGGAACCGGAACTAGAACCGAATCGGGTTTTGAAACTTGTTTCAAAGATCGACTTCGATCCCCATCCCTATGGTATTTTTGTTGTCTTTTGGATTTTCTTTGTTGGAGCTGGAGCCGGAGTGGACATCAAGTATGTAGTTATTCAAGGTTTCAAAATAAAGTTTCACTCCGCCTCCGCTTCCGCCTTTTGGTCTGTCTGTTTTGACTTGAGTTTTTGTGTTTGGTTTTCTCGTTTCGGTCTTTGTGTTTTTATTTTGTCTTTTGTTTCACTTTCTTCTTTGTTGGCAGAACCAGAATCGGAATGGGGATTGGATTCAAAATTGGATGAAGCTTCTAAATTGATTCCCACTTCGATTCCACTCCTGCCATTTTGATTTTTGACTTTACTGAGGTTGTAGGACAATAATGTGCTAGTTCCCTCTGTAGTTCAAACTCTGATCTGCCGCATTTATGGCATTGATTACAAGTGCCATGCATGCACGAATTTGCAGTTTTAACCTTAATTAGGGATTAACTTGAAGTTATTATCATTGTTTAAAAGATCAAGAGCGAAGTAGAGTTGTAGTGGAGTGTTTGGACGTGTGATTTGAACAAAAGGGAGATAATCACGTGCCGAATCACATCAGAGGGATAACTTAATTATTTGCGTTCGAGGTAGGGTTTTTGTTCTTCTCTTTTGTTTTCTTTCACTTGTTGTTTTTGGTTTAGTCATTGGTTTCTTGCGAATTCGTGAATCTCCGTTTTCTTGTGAGTTCATCTTGTTCATTTCTTTTCTCTTTTGTTTTTGTTTTTCTGGTGTTTTGTTTCTTTCTTGTTTGTTTTTATCACGGTCGTTTTCATGTTTTAATCGTGACCATATCGTGATGCCCTAGTTTTTAAATGGCATTGATTAGTTACTATTTTTACATTGGAAGGGTTTGATAAATTATGGTTTTTACTTAGGAATCCTGTTGCACATTGATCTGATTAGTTTGAATGTGGTTAAATTGTGCCCTAGTTGTCTGAATTTGAGGGTTTATGAATTAGGGTTTTGGCACGTTTTTAAAAAAATATGATGCCCTAATTATTATGGTTTCATCTTAGTCATATGGGGATGGTCTCATATAGTCTATTTCTCAGCCCCTTCACCATTTGATATGACCTAGTCCTT